>JAVKPL010014398.1:0-84534 GCA_032173675.1 Gastrolobium villosum
TCTTGAAATGCAATAAATATTGCTACCTATTAACAATTATTTAAATAGTTATATTTACGTTGCAAATTTTTTTTTTGAAACAATTGTTACTATCATGAAATTAAAGGTGAAATTAAATAATCAATATTCTGTTGGATTTTAATTAAATTAACTTATTACATTAATGAAGAAATTAAAGAAATAAACTGTATTACGATAAAAAAATAGGGATAGGATCCGCTTATAAACTTTTTTTGCAATTACACTAATATAGGACCGGTCGTCCACTGTGTGATTAATGTAGGACCGGTCCTACATAGTGTAGTTTGTAAGAGTTTGTAAATAAAAAAGTCTGTAAATATAACCTACCCAAAAAAATAATAAGATTCTTTTTCAAATAGTATTGATACTATATAATAAAACTGCCTTGGGAATGATTTTAAAAAAATAAATATATATAACTATTTAAAAAATATCATATTTCTTTGCAGATTATTTACTTTAGTGCGTGTCATTTTTTTTTTAAGTACATTAATGAGTGTGATTTAAATGTGACTATTTGATGATGTTTCTAATTTTATTGTTAAAATGATGTTGGACTTACCTATTTAAATTGATAACTTATGAAAAGATACAAATTGTGATACTAATTTTCATATGACAAAGTTTTATTAATTCAACATACCAATGTTAAAAATTTACATAGATAAAAAAATTATCGTAATTTAAGAATTCAAGTCAATTGTATATTAATTAAGTCAATAGTACAAAATTTAAATACAATGACAGTAAAAAACTAAAAACTAATGAAAAGAAAAAAGGGGGGCACGGCACCACTATAAATAATAGAAAGCAGATTCATCAATGGAATCATCAACAATAACTAATACAACTTGTTTCGTATGCCTGTTTGCTGTGATAATGAATTGTTCCATCTTTGCTGTTATCTTTGTTCAATTTTTTTGCATTGCCTTATTCACGTTTCATTTTGGCATTTGCATAGGCTCCTCTGAGATTCTCTGCATTCCAAGTGAACGTGATGCACTTCTGAGGTTCAAACATCATCTCCAAGATCCTTCAAATAGACTCTCTTCTTGGAATGCTTCCAATCCCAATTGCTGCCATTGGGAAGGAGTTGTTTGCAGTAACCTAACTGCCCACATTCTACAGCTTCACCTCAACACTTCTTGGAATCCTCCCGATGATGTTTTTAACTTTGAGGAATATATTAAAGCTTATGACAGGTCCAATTTTGGTGGTGAGATAAATCCATCTTTGGTTGATTTGAAGCATTTGAGTTACTTGGACTTGAGTGGCAATGATTTTGGAGGCATGCAAATTCCTAGTTTCCTTTGTGCAATCACCACTTTAACTTACCTTAACCTCTCAGGTGCTGGATTGTATGGGAATATTCCTCATGAAATTGGGAATCTCTCCAATTTGCTGTATCTTGATCTCCGCAATGCTGCTGCATATGGAGAAATTCCATATCAAATTGGGAACCTCACGAATTTGCTCTATCTTGACCTCCGGACTTATTACTCTGAACCTCTGTTTGTTGAAAATTTTCATTGGCTTTCAGGTCTTTCGTACCTTCAATATCTTGATTTGATTGGAGCAAATCTATCAAAGTCATTTGATTGGTTACAGACTATGCAAGCTCTTCCTTATTTGATGGAGTTGCGCTTGTCTGGATGTACGCTCAATCATCATAATCAGCCATCAACAGTAAACTTCTCATCTCTCATCACTCTTGATCTTTCTAATATAAATGATCCTCATGGGATTTCTCTTGTCCCAAAGTGGATATTTGGACTGAGGAAACTTGTTTCTCTTCAATTGAGAGAAAATAACATCCAAGGTCCGATTCCTGATGGTATTCAAAACCTCACACTTCTTCAAAATCTTGACTTGTCTATCAATTCATTGTCATCTTCTATACCTGATTGGCTATACGGTCTTCATCATCTCAAGTTCTTGAACCTAGGATTGAATGACTTGAGCGGGACTATTTCTGATGACCTTGGAAATTTGACTTCTCTTGTTGGACTTGATTTGTCATATAATCAACTTGAAGGAAAATTTCCAACTTCTTTGGGAAATTTGACTTCTCTTGTTGAACTCTATTTGTCATATAATCAACTTGAAGGAAAAATCCCAACTTCTTTGGGTAGTCTTTGCAACTTAAGGGAGATAGATTTCTCAAATCTCAAACTCAACCAACAGGTTCATGAAATTTTAGATATTCTCGCTCCTTGTGTTTCCCATGGACTCGCGAGACTCTATTTGTTTGATTCTCAACTTTCAGGCAATCTGACAGATCAAATTGGAGTGTTTCAAAATATTTTCCACATGGACTTTTCCAGAAACTCAATTCATGGTGCACTTCCTCCATCAGTTGGAAAACTCTCATGTTTAAGATATCTTCATCTGTCAGAAAATCAATTCGATGGAAATCCATTTGAAGTTCTTAAATCCTTATCTAAATTGTCATATCTTTCAATTAATGACAATCTATTTCAAGGAGTTGTGAAGGAAGATGACCTTGCAAATCTTAGAGTTTAAAAAGGTTTTATGCATCAGGGAACAATTTCACTTTAAAAGTGGGTCCCAGTTGGCATCCTACTTTTCAGCTTTGGGCATTGGGAATGAACTCGTGGCAGTTAGGTCCCACCTTTCCCTCATGGATTCAGTCACAAAAGGTTCTTTATTTTTTGGAAATATCTGACACAGGGATTCCAAATTCTATTCCCACATGGTTTTGGGAAACAATTTCTAATGTTTCCTTTGTAAACCTCTCTCATAATCATATCCACGGTGAGCTTGCTAATATATTAAAGTATCCGATATCTATCGGTATCTTTGATCTAAGTTCAAATAACTTACATGGAAACTTACCTCAACTATCTGTTAATGTGAGATGGTTAGACCTTTCAAGCAATTCATTCTCTGGATCCATGAGTGACTTCCTATGTAGAAAACAAGAGCAGCCAATGCAATTACAATTTCTCAATCTTGCAGCAAATAACTTATCAGGGGAAATACCTGATTGTTGGATACTGTGGCCAAATCTGGTGGACGTGATTTTACAGAGCAACCATTTTGTTGGGAACTTACCCCAATCCATGGGTTCCTTAGCTGAGCTAGATTCTTTGAACATCCGTAACAACATGATATCTGGAATATTTCCTCCCATTTTGAAGAACACTAATAAGTTGATTTCCTTGGACCTTGGGGAAAATAGACTTGCAGGAATTATTCCAAAGTGGGTTGGAGAAAGGCTTTTGAATTTGAAAATTCTTCGCCTTCGGTCAAATAGACTTTTTGGTCATATTCCTAATCAAATATGTGATATGATTTTTCTTCAGGATTTGGACCTTGCAGAAAATAGTTTGTCTGGAAATATACCAAAATGTTTCAACCACTTGAGTGCCATGTTCCTAAAGAACAAAAGTATAGATATGTTTATCTATTCCAATACAACTCAGTACAATACAATAAGTACACTCCTATGGGTGAAAGGAAGAGCTATGGAGTACAGAAATCTTCTTGGCTTGGTGACAAATGTTGATGTTTCTGATAATAATTTATCTGGAGAGGTACCCAGAGAAATTACAAATCTAGATGGATTGATTTATTTGAACTTGTCCAAGAATCAATTGACTGGCCAAATTCCATCAAGCATTGGCAATATGAGATCATTAGAATCCATTGATTTCTCAAGGAATCAACTTTCAGGTGAAATCCCTTCAACCATATCAAACTTGAGCTTTCTTAGCAAGCTTGACTTGTCTTATAATCATTTGAGAGGGGAAATTCCAACAGGCACTCAATTGCAAAGCTTTGATGCATCCAACTTTGTTGGCAACAATTTGTGTGGTTCGCCACTGCTCGTCAACTGTAGTTCCAATCGGCAAACTCCTGATGATGATCACAATGGCAAAAAGGGTGATGGCCATAAAGTGAATGGGTTTTTTGTGAGTATGACGTTTGGATTCATTGTGGGATTTTGGGTAGTGGTCGCTCCATTGTTCATTTATAGATCATGGAGGTATGCCTATTTTCGTTTTCTTGATGACATGTGGTACAAAATGCAATCTTTTTGGAGATTGTAATTTTTTAATGTAGTATTACTATTTTATATGTTGTGGGAAATAAAATTATGAATGTAATAGTGAGTGCAACCAATTAGTCTCAGACCGTAGATGTAACGCCCCATTTGCAGCCGGTTAATTAATATTTATATGATAGTAATCGCAGCATGCTCAACTTAATTAATGCGGAAGCTAACTGAATAAATTATTTCTTTTCCCTTATGTATTGCAAACTTTTTCACTCCAATGGCCAAAATAAAACGGACAACATTTCCTTTGTATTTTGGACCACTGGGAATAATTCTCACCAAGATAATTTCAACCTAATTGACAGTGTGATATAATCCAGATATAAAATATATTACCCAGCCATCCATGGCGTAGGCTATCTCAGAATCTCAATTGATCTCAAATTAATATCCATAGAGTTACTTATATGATTACATCAACCAACCAAAAGAAATGTAATCAAATAAGTAACCTAGACATATACAAACATAATTATCAACATGGCATAGACATCTCCTATGCTCTCAAAATAATGACATGGCGTATAGATATGTATCCAAAATAAATTCATGCCAAATACTCATCAGCATATCAACCCAATCCTGACTACCAGGTCAGGTAATATCTCTCGTCTGGCTTCTTGCCACGCTATGCCTCAGCACCATCAGCTCCTGTACCTGAAATGGTAATCCCCATAACGCCGGGTGAGATAATATAATTACCTCAGTAAGCTAGGGACCCTTGAAGGGCTCCTCCACCCTTAAGCTCACTTCTGGTATAATCATAATATATAAAATATCCATGCATGCATCAGAATATGTATGACAATGCAGTGTGCAATAATGTAATCCTACTGGCCAGAGAATATAACAAGTATGCATTACGCAAGGAAACACCGTCTTGCAACATTCCGTATGAGGAAACACAGTCTCATATTATGCATAAGGAAACACCGTCTTATGCCTCACACACAAGGAAACACCGTCTTGTGTGGCACACAAACATATATACATATATATGCAACATATAATATCATTTTCACATACCATATCAAACTACCAACCTCCCTCGGAGTCTGGTGGAACAAACGGGGGATTAACACCAAGGACCAAAAGCTTACCTGGAATAACTCTTCTGTAGCCTCTTCCAAGTCAAAGGTCCACAACCAACAAAATGCTCAATAATTGACCAAAACACCTATTCATGGTGAATTCATCACAATTAAACATATATATGAATTTCATATAAGTGTCACATCAAACCATTGTTTGATACTTACCTCAATCTCAAGTAATTAAGAGCCTTGCTCAATGTCCATGTTTTTGCTCCACAAGTCCACTTGGTCTCACACTATAACCAAGGAATAGATTTTCCATTAGTATCCATCATCAATAAATACATATGTTACTGTTCATCTATACAGCACTATTCATGTATACATCACTATTCACGTATACGACACTATTCAAAAATACGGTATCTTTAGTTTTCCAAATACATTTTCACCGTTAAAATCTTCATCTGAACACTTTTCTCAACATGAGTCAAGCCTCAATCAAGCTCTAACATGCTCAATCAAACCAAACTTTCAAAATGGAAACTTAAATTCAATCTTCCTCAAAACTCAAAGAAAACTAGGATTTCTCAACATAAACTTACCTAGAACGAAGGGGCAGGCTTACTTCAAGCTTCCATGGCTTCAATCTCCATCAAAATCCTCATTATCCATGAAATCCGAAATCTTAGAGGGGGGAGATCTTTCTCTACAGTGAAACCCACCCAGAAATACTAGTACCAATGGATTCCTCTCGAAATTTCTCACAAGTTTGACTTTGGAACGGAGTGATTTGGAGATCTCTAGCTCAAGTTATGAATTTAGGAAGATTTTTATTCAAAACCTCCATTTTCATTTTCTTTCCTCTGTCTCTTCGTCGCTGATGCCCGTGGAAGACGCGATTTAAAAGGGTGAACAGTGACTCCCTTAGTCACTTAAGTGAGTTTATTTTATCGGCGAGTATAAGTTTATCTATCTACGTACCTCCATTCATTATCAAACTTCACCCAATATATTAGAATAATTTTCTAGTCATATTTCTAATTTTACTTTCACTTTTTGGATAACTTTATTTACCTGTATTTTTACCTCTTAACTGTCATTCTAACTTTTTTTTCACCAAAAGTGACTTTATTTCTTTTAATTCTAATTATTCTAAAATATTAAATCCACAACTATTAGTGAGGTTATTACAGTAGAAATATATCCAATTAGTATTATTATCTCTTTAATTCTCCCTAAATAATATCATCATATTGAATTTTTGTCTTCTAAATATTTTAGTGGAACATCAGAAAGTTTATATTTCTTAATTGCAAGGACAAAATTTTGTGATAACAATGTATTTAAAAAGTTCTACCTGGTTGTGGGAGTTAGATTCGCGGGTGACTTTTGGGGAGTATATGTAGTACTTTTCTGTAACCAGACAAGGAAGCATTCTTGTTTCCATTTTTTATGTAATTTGAAAAACTGACTTTTTGTCGTCGTAGTCTTTAGGTTCAAGTTCTTCCTTGGAAATCGTTCTTGTCACCATTGTTCATTAAGTTATTTATTGAATTTTATTTTTATATTTCTTTTAGTTCTAACACACTCTGAATCTAACCATTTGTATCCTGTCTTAAGTACATGTTGTTTCGCTACAATAGATTTAATAAAATAAAACTGAAAATGGTTTTATACCAAATCAGATTTTAGAAAACTAGCATGAATGTAGGCAAGGAATACATTTATTATGTATCAGCTACCATTTGCTCTGTATTTCCATTTTAAATGCATTATATGACGGTCGATTCACCTTAACATTCAATTAACGTAGTCATCCCAAACATGATTAAACTATTATTCCACAATTACATGAACAACAATTTCTTCTATTTTTAATTCTGACCCGTTGTAAGTTTGAATATATGGTCTTAGGTGGAGATCATGTACCAAATCTATGATTATTTGACATCAAAACTGAAGTTCCCATATTAAATGTGTACCTTCGGTGGTATTTACAGATGTCACTTGTCATTGACCCCACAAGACTAAGACTCATTCATAGAATAACCATCTATAAAACATGGACACGTAATTTTTTGAGAAAAATGCGTGTCGGACACGTGTCAGACGTCGACACGCGTCCGACACGCGGTTAACTTTTTGGGACACGTTGACTAATGAGACACGCAAATTTGACCGAATCGGACACACGATCAATATATGTGGACACGTTTTGACATTTTTTTTTTTAAAAAAAAAATAAACCTCATCACCGCCCCAACACCACAGACCCATACCCATCTCCACTGCACCATCCCTCCTCTTCACCCTCTCCTCTTCTTTCACCATCCCACCCTTCACCACCCATCATCACCGGACATCATCTTCCCCAAACCCACCGATTCAGCTCGAACTCTCACATTGAGTCTTTTCGGCCAGCAATTAAGAGACGCAGATCCAGCAATTTAGTGCGTGCAGGAGCAAGGACGAAAAGAGAACAAGTCACAGGAGAAGCGTTGATGAAGAAGTAGTTTAAGCCATTGATCCTGCAGCTTATCAAAAGAAACACCAACAGACAGAGATAGATACAGAGTCCTCCAAAGTACAACGAGTGACTTTTGTTATCTAGCGCATCAAATGACATCGTATATTCAATTTCAAATTTGATTTTAAATAATAATTTTTTAATACACTGTGGATAAAGTTGATATCACATCATTCACATCTGACCCTAGCTAGCTGTAATGAAAATGCAAGTGATTGTGGGCCAACTGGCAACTATTATAAATGAAATTAAAACAATATAAAACTAAGAAAAAGTGATATTTTCCGGTTTGATAAAGTGCTTCAAATCTGCCTACCAAAAAAAAAAAAAAAGAGATTCGAACCTAAATATTCTAATTTAAGTATATGATTTATTATGAGTTGTTATATGTATTAAATGTAAATTATATTATATATATGAAAAATATTATTTAATATCAAAATGTGTCCCAACGTGTTGAAATTTAGCATTTTTTACAATTAACGTGTTGGAGTGTCGTGTCGTGTCCCGTGTCCGTGTCCGTGCAACATTGTCTCTACCGCACCATCCCTCATCTTCAACCTCTCCTCTTCTTTCACCATCCCACCCTTCACCACCCATAATCACCGGACATCATCTTCCCCAAAGCCACCGATTCAGCTCGAACTCTCACGTTGAGTCATTTCGGCCAGCAATTAAAAGACGCGAATCCAGCAATTTGGTGCGTGCAGGAGCAAGGACGAAAGGAGAACAAGTCGCAGGAGAAGCGTTGAAGAAGCAGTAGTTTAAGCCATTGATCCTGCAGCTTATCAAAAGAAAAACCAGCAGACAGAGGTAGATACAGAGTCCTCCAAAGTACAATGAGTGACTTTTGTTATCTAGTGCATCAAATGACATCGTATATTCAATTTCAAATTTGATTTTAAATAATAATTTTTTAATACACTGTGGATAAAGTTGATATCACATCTGACCCTAGCTATATGTAATGAAGATGCAAGTGATTGTGAGCCAACTGGCAACTACTATAAATGAAATTAAAACAATATAAAACTAAGAAAAAGTGATATTTTCCAGTTTGATAAAGTGCTTCAAATCTGCCTACGAAAAAAAAACAAAAGAGATTCGAATCTAAATATTCTAATTTAAGTATATAAGTTATTATGAGTTGTTATATGTATTAAATGTAAATTATATTATATACATTAAAAATATTATTTAATATCAAAACGTGTCACAACGTGTCGAAATTCAGCATTTTTTAGAATTAACGTGTTGGAGTGTCGTGTCGTGTCCGTATCCGTGCATCATTGATAACCATCTTACAGTATGTAGATAAAACATTCTGTGGTTCAGCTCTCATTAGTAGTGAAATCAAAATCAAAGACAGCTCTCATTAGTAGTTGCATATTAATAGTTGGCGTTCATTAGTAGAGATAATGTACATCCCCGTCTCGAGCCGGTTCAATTAACATACATATGATACAAACAGAAATATGCATCAACGGAAGACTTAACTTAATATCTTGCATTAGCTTACTAAATTACAAGATAACTTTTTCCCTTATTCTTCATTTCGTTTCACATGATATATATACTACATACTTCTTCTAGTGTACTTTTCATTTGACGGAGACGAAAATCGGACAAATGGGGATTAAATCCCACTCTCTTAATCTATACCTGATATATGGTCCAACAACAAACCTAATACCCATCCATGGGCGCATGCATAACTGGCTCCATGCCACTATGTCTAACAACATACATAACTCAGCAAGTGCATATATCTGAACCCTCTAGCCACGGTATAGTAGCAGTAGTAGCTGTTGGTACAACTATGATCCCTGTGATGAGAAGAGCTGCAAATTTTTTTCAGAAAATTAGGGAAAATTCTTTTCTTATTCCTCTTTATTTTATTATGTTTCTTCTTTTTGTTTGGATTACTAAATCATGCTAAGTTAGAATTAGTCGGTAAAATTAATTTATGATGTGATGACTTAGAGTATATATTTTTTATTTTATGAATAAGCATTGATTGAGTTAGTCTAAGAGTCAGTAAGAATAATAAAATTACAGTATGAGTGATTGAGAAAGAGCATAAATTACTGAAATGCACACATATGACCGTGAGGTTTGAGCCTAAACAAAAAACTCTTTTCAGTGTGCATTTCACTTTTGAAAATATTACCAGAAGTTGATTTGTTTCTCCTTGAAGTAATTGTTTGCATGCATGTTTGAAATGATTGAGGCATTTTATTGTTTTAACTAGTTAGCCAAAAACCCAACCAGTATGATATCCTTTGTTTAGCCCTTTGAGCTTAAGCCTTTTCTGTTCTTAATACCTGTTGTCTTAATTTGCCACTCTACATACACATCTACCTTAAATAAGATTGGATTATAGAAATTTCATGGTAGGGTGTAAACATGAGTTCTTCATCATGTAATTCAAAAGTGGTGAAAAAGGAGGTTAGGTGAATGGAGCAAAAGCAAAGGTTGGAAAATGGTGAAAAATAAAAATATTTATTGTTTCTATGCAAATAAAAGTGTTGAAAAATGAAAAATGAAAAAGAGAAAAGTATTGGAGGTTGAAAAAGAAAAGGTTAATACAGAAAAAGAAATAAAAGTGCTGAAAAAAGAAAAAGGAGGGAAGAAAGGAGAAAAAGAATTATTGTTTGAGTGTTTACACTTTACCATGATCTTTCTGTATTTCAATGTTTTAGCTAGTTTTTCCTTACCTATCCTACCTTTAGCCCAACCCCATTACAACCTGAATAAAGACCTCGTAATTTTTTGTGCATGTGAATTAACTGTGGAAAGTGAGAATATTATCAAGCTTATGAAAATATTGATACAGTGAAAAATCTGAGTGAAACACTTACCCTTAGACAGATGAGTGATGAGTGATTTAATATATCTAGTAAGAGATGTGTTGAAATTCAATTTTTATGCTTGATTGATAGAACTCATACTTTGATTTTATAACTTGCTTACTTTCAAGGCTGCTTAATTAATTGTTTGTTCTTAAAAATCCTATTATTTTATGTCTAAGTCTGATCATTCATAAATTGATATATTGCCTAGTCTTATAATAAGCATGCTTACATTATTCCATGTTTTTAATTCAATTCATTGCTGAGAACAGCAATGAGTAAATCTGGGAATGATTTGATAAGTGTCCAAGACACTATGTTTTTATCGTTAAAAGAGTTCAAATAATAATTAATATGATTAAGCATATAGTGTTAATTAATAAAATCCAAAAAGATATAAAGATCCCAACAACTAGATAAGATCCTAATCTTTTTTATTGTTTCAGGTTGTTTCATACTAGGAATAAAAAATCACCAATTCTAAGGGATAAAGGCAGTTGCAAAGGATAAAGATCAAGAAAAATAAAGAATTAATCAATTTTAATTCTTGTTCAACGAGCTGGTCCAAATATTAAAAATCCCAGATTATTTCTTGAAAAGGACACGTTAGGGCTAATTCCATTCATTCTTGAATTCGGGAATGTGAAGGAAGAAGTCAGAGACGAAACGAAAGCCGTGGCGGAAGAGGAACACTGGCAGAGAGGGAGGAAGGAAGCGATATGCATCATTGATCGTCTTCATTAATCAAGTTTTACCATGAACTCTATTTATTTTCCAGTAGCTTTTAATTCTATTTTTATAATTATGCATGGATAAATTACTATTAGTAGTTAGGATGAGACAGAACCAATGGGTTCTTAGTTGATGTTTACTTATTTCTTATGAATTACATTCTTGCATTTGAATTATGCAATCAATCTGATATTTATGATTAGTCTTATTTATGATCTGACCATTCTTGAATGAGCATTAGAGTCGTGCATGATAGTAGGGATGTTGGTGTATGATTCCGATTGATTGATTGTTGGAATTTGTATGATCTAGGGATAGACTTACGAATTCTATAACCGTAGGTTCTTGCGTTAATGCTTATTTTATGAAAAAGTACTAAGGGATTAGGCTTTGGATTAGAATAAAGGACTAGATTACCAAGGGATTGTGATTTAATCGATCATAGAAAGAGCTATTAATAATTTGATCTTGAATGTAATTATAAGAATAAGTAAACTCGTTAAGAAACCATTGGAGAAGTTGAATCCTAGCTACGACTTTAACATGATTTAATATTTGAGGATATAATTTTTTGAGGTAGAACAAGAGTCAAACTTTAATTAGACTTTGTATTGTATTTCAAGTGGGTAACCCAGGACGAATTTTAAAATTTATCTATCCATTTATTACTTAAAATTTAGGCTTTAATGTTTCTAAGAGAATATAGATAAATTATATATATTTATTCCCAAAATGACGTCATTTTGGGTTAAAAAATTATAATAAGAAAGACTATTATAACCCTGAAATAAATTATAATTACAAAATACCTTAATTTTCACCTCAAAATGACATTATTTTGGGCTTAATATAAATAACTTATCTACATTGACTACAGAAAAAAGTGAACGCTAAAATTTATACAAATAGCTATTTGTTTAATTTTAGGTCCTGTTTGGTAGGCGTCCTTTTTGTAGAATCCTGGAAAAGCTTGGTTGCGATAGTAGGAAGTCCATGTTTGGTAGCCGAAATCCAAAATTATATCCCTGATTCGTCGATCTCCGGAGTTTTATTCAAAGTGAAAATGAAGGAGCCGAAGTCCATCAACAAATACCTCTGATTATGTGGTATTTCGAGAATCTGGTTACTTGGATAAATTTGGCTGATTTTTTGGGTCCTTTTTACCCTTCTTGTATCGTGCCCTATATCTGAGAAGTGTGAGACCCGATGAAGAAATGTGTTGCTCTTCTTGTGTGGGACTGGTAGATACAAAGTAATGGTGGCAGAGTAGGACCTCGAAGCTGATTTTCGTTTGGACAGTGGATCCTTGCTTGCTTTACATTTCTGGGGGCGTATATCTTCACCGAATGACCAAGAAAGTCAGAGTTCTACCTATCGATCACCGTGTCGGAGAGGTCGTCGCAGAATACAGACGAATAGCCTGGACTGGGTTAATGGACGACGAAACGCAACAAGAATTTTGAAAGGAGAAAGATAGGGACCTCATACAAAATGACCCTGATAATAACGCCCCTGGAGGTTAATTTTGTAAATTCCATGGACATTCCCAATAAAGTATTACATTCAACCAAACATATCATTTACAAAATCAACCCAATATTTCCAGAAATATTTTTACAAACCAAATAATTTTTTGGTAACATTCCCAATAAACTGACTTCCCCATAATAATCTAGGAATTCAGGATTTTTGGATTCTAAAAAATTTCTCCCCTACCAAACGCCCCCTTAAGTCCGAGACGGATAGAGTATATGGCGAGCATTATGTCTCTCCCTAAATTTTATTAAAGTTACTTTAAAATACTTTGTTATATCATTCATATATTATTTTTGAAAATTTATTAAACACATATGTAAAGAAAATAAATTATTTTTTAAAACTAAAGACGCAAACTTTAGAAAGAAAGAAAAAATAATACTATTTAATTTGTTGTGCTCAATTAGAGGGTGATTGCTCGTAGTGGAAATTTCAGCCAAACCTAACTTTAGCTGCAAAATCTTATAGGGTGTGTTTGGTCGGAGGATTTTGAGGAGATTGATAGGCAAATGTGAAGTGGGATTATAGGATGCTCATATTTAGTTGAAAGAGGTTCCAAATTTATCTACCTAAATGAGTATGCTAGCAAACCACTTTGTCTATCATTTTATATCGAAATTGCCTGCCCAAAAATCCCTTTTGATATGTGGTATTTCTCGTTAGCTATGTATTTACTTAGATCGTGTAATAAGCAAAAGACAAGCATACCCTCTGTTAAGCATTTTACCATTATTAATAAGGTCTTGGTCGGCGAATTTAGTAAGGGCGTCGCCGATGTCCCTGAGGGAGTGAAAGTAAGCGATGTGGGTTGCAGCGAGAGCGTAGCGTTGTTCAGATGCGGCTTTGAGGAACTCCTTTCGCTCTCTGAATAGTGTCACCAGAGGAAGTTCCTCTACCTTGGAGCCTCCGCAGCCCATGTCAATCGAAGAACACAATACCCAAAACGATCAATTGGGTTGTTGTTATTGTGGTTGAAGTAGAAGAAGAAGAAGAACAAGAATGGTTGAGATTGGCGGTGGATCATGGTGTATGTACCAGGGCGTTCAAATGCAGTAATGGAAAACTAAACATAATGAATGAGAAAGCCAACACCTCAAGGGTTATTTTCGTAATACCAACTTATTTTCCCATCTATATTTTATCTCTAACCAAACATAGATTTCATGAAAGTTACCTAATTTTCCCGGTAAAATTTTTCCCAACCAAACAAATTTTTTTTTTTTACATTTTCCTACCTATCTCACCTTCCAACCATTTCCCTATGTATAACATTTTCATGTTATTCATAACATTTTTCCTCAACCAAACGCCCCAGTGGTAATAGCCTGAGAAAAAAAAAAGAAAAAAAAAAAAGGCAAAGGAATAATGTATAAAGGGAAAAATATTTTTTATTTTAAAGGATATAATTTTGTGTCATTTTAAATTCTAATCTTTGATTTTTGATAATAAATGGTTAGGATTTATTAGGTCAAACTTATTAATTAATTATTAATTCACAATAAAACCCAATAAATCATAATCGTTGATTGATGAAAATCATCTATTAAACTTTCAAATGACACAAAATTATATCTTTGAACGTTTTTTCGTATATAAATTTGAGAATATGTTATATTTACTACCTCTTTTTCTTATTATCTCTTACTATCATATTTTATTAAAAATTAATAATTAATTAATAAATATCACACAATAAATTACAACAATGATGAGATTGAAACCAGTTGTTTTCGGCAGTTATTTATTTGCTCAACCTATCCTCATTTTGCTTAAACAAACCGTAACACAATTGGTAGCTGCAATCAAGTGCAAAACAATGTCAATGTCAAGTTTAAGGTACGCTGTTTCCAGTTCCACCCTAAGGTTTCATTCAAACCCCATTTTCCTTCTTTGCTTTCCATGGACTTCAAGGCTATACTCTCATTCTCAGTCTCAACCCTCATTCATTCACAATGCCGATGATGCTGTTTCCTTATTCAATCGAATGCTCCGTATGCGTTCTACCCCACCCATCGTCGAATTCAACAAGATTTTGAGCTCCCTTGTGAAGATGAAGCACTACCCCACTTCTATTTCACTTTCTAAAGAAATAGAATTCAGGGGAATAACTCCAAGCATTGTTTCTCTGAACATCTTGATCAATTGTTTCTGCCAACTATGTCAAATGCCTTTGGCTTTTTCTGTATTAGCCAAGATTTTCAAGAGGGGTTATCATCCTGATACAGTAACCTTGACAACACTTATGAAAGGTCTGTGTCTTAATGGTCAGGTTAAGAAAGCACTGGACTTTCATGACAACGTGGTGGCACAAGGATTTCAGTTGGACCACTTTAGTTATGGTATCCTAATCAATGGATTGTGTAAAATAGGAGAAACACAAGCAGCGATTGAGTTGCTGAGAAAGATTGAAGGGCGATTGATTAAGCCTAATGTGGTAATGTACAACACAATTATTGATAGTCTATGCAAAGATAAGCTCGTAAGTGATGCATGTGATTTATATTCTGAAATGATTGTCAAGAGAATTCCTCCTGATGTGTTCACTTTCAATGCTTTAATCTATGGCTTTTGCATTCTGGGTCAATTGAAAGAAGCAATTGGTTTGTTAAATGAAATGGTATTGAAAGACATTATGCCAAATGTTTATTTCTTTAGTATATTGCTTGATGCATTATGCAAGGAAGGAAATGTCAGAGAAGCTAAAAATGTGTTAGCTATAATGATAAAAGAAGGTATCGAACCTGATGTTGTTACTTATAATACATTAATGGATGGGTATTGCTTACTTGAGGAAGTGAATAATGCAAAATATGTATTCAATACTATGGCTCAATGGGGAGTCACTCCTAATGTTCGGAGCTATAATATCATGATTAATGGATTATGTAAGGTTGGAATGGTGGATGAAGCCATGAATCTCTTTAATGAAATGAATTGCAAAAATATGATTCCTGATACAATAACATACAACTCTCTTATTGATGGTTTATGCAAGCTTGGGAGAATCTCATATGTTTGGGATCTTATTGATGAGATGTATGATAAAGTTCAACCTCCCAATGTAATCACTTTTAATACCTTACTACACTCGTTATGCAAAAATCATCATCTTGACAAGGCAATTGCATTATTCACGAAAATTAAAGACATGGGAATTTTACCAGATGTGTGCACGTACACAATACTTATTGATGGACTATGCAAAGGTGGGAGACTTAAGAATGCACGAGAGATTTTTCAGAATCTTTTGATTAAAGGCTATCTTTTAAATGTCCGTACATATACTGTTATGATCAATGGCATGTGTAATGAGGGCTTGCTTGATGAAGCATTGGCCTTGCTGTCAAAAATGGAAGACAATGGTGTCATCCCTAATGCTATAACTTTTGAAGTAATTATTCGTGCTCTCTTTGAAAGAGATGAGAATGATAAGGCAGAGAAACTTCTTCGTGAAATGATTGCTAGAGGCCTACTGTAACATTAAAACTAGGTGAGATGCTTTGCTTTCTATTTGCACATTAAGTTATTTTAAATTTTGATGACGATCAACCAATATGTATTTATTTTGATAGTTCCACATAAAAAAGAAGACGAATTATCCAATGGGCTTATCACTTTAGTTTTGATTTAAAGTCATGTTATTAGGTTCGTTTTGATACTGTAATGATAAAATTTTGAGTCTTGACATGACTATCTTTTTTCTTATCAATGTACTTTCACTCTGCTTAATCAACTACTAAGGATAATTTCGGTCACTGCTCATTTTTAGTGTTTCAGATAAAAAACAAAGCTTAAATTGACATGATTATTTGGAATGCTTTGTCTCTTATAGTTGACTCTATTTACCCCAAACTACGGATGGCAGAGCTGGATTTTTTTTTGGGGTTGTATGTTTCATGTGGTATTCTTACAGAAAGGGAAAAGTGAAAAACACAAGCAGATTTCGGTTGCATCATTTTAGTTGTCTTAGGTGATAAAAGTTGCTGTTGCTTTTCCCAGGCCGTTGCTGCATAATTAATTCAAACTTTTTCAAAGGCTATGGTTTATTTTGGTAGAAATTATTGCAGGAATGTGTGTTTTAGTAATAATCTAAAATTTACTTTTATAAACGAATGAACAAAAGAGATAAATGGAAAGGGAATAGTTTAGAAGGCTTGGATTTGGATTTTGTTTTCTAGTTTACTTATGAACATTCTATTGGGTTAATACCTAACCCATTCCCTCATTACATTTAGATTCTTAATATGATGTGGATATCAATTCTTTGTCAGCTATTTTGCTCTGACTTTAATATGATCTTCTATCTTCGTATAGATGTACTGATTTGTTTTGATATTGTTGGGTACTTTATCTTTTGATATCAGTATCTTGGGGTGGAGTTAACTTGTCACTTGAGGTTTACAAATCTGTTGTCCTAAGGCATGTAAAAACTAGTACTTTATCTTCTAATCTTGCTATTCTCCATCTTCCTGAAAGGGAAGGTATGACCCTCTAAAGGGAGGACTGGCAGCAATTCGGTTTAAAGTAGAGAATCTAGAAGTGTGGTTTATACATGTCCACCTTGACGAGCACACATCTTAGGATCTTTCCATGGCTTTTATTGTGAAAGATGGTCCTGCAGTATCTTGCTACTTGCTGCCTCCTCCTCCTGAAGATTTTCCTTCCTGTTGAGTCTACTCCACCTAGCCAGCTACTTGGCAAAGCGTCAAATTTAACTACTTTTTTTGGTGAAAATTAGCTTACTAGAGTTACAGGATACTTATGTAGATTAAGCTGGCGTTGCTTTATTTTTTATAGATGTAGATGAAGGTTCTCATCTTGTGTTAGTTTGACTCATCAGATTGATTTAGCATTATTCTTAAATTAGAAAGAACCAATTTACCCTCTGATACGGTCCAGTATCTAAAGAAAATAGGCACTTGCTTAGTCAGCAATTCAACAGAATAACAGCATGGCACCTGATGGTAGTTAAAGGAAGTGTGACGGGAGTGGGAAAGGCACTTGGGCATTTTCTGGAACTTGAGACTTCATACTCAGAGCGTCTCTATGTGCTCTGTAATTTTCCTTTCTGCTTTGCTGCATTTCCCTTCATTTTCGACAAGCTTCTTGCGGTAATTTCCTTCATTTCAATGTATTGATTTGCTCTTTAGCAGAATATCCCAATTTACTTGTTTCGTTGTCCAAATTATCAGTAACACAAGTATTCTTTTTCAATCTGATTTCCCTTGTTTCTAATTTGATTATTCTGTACTTGGTGGAATCCTATCACCCTCCTCTTGATTCCTCAACATCTCTTTTGGAGTTGACTTGTGCTATCTTCTAACAAGAATAGCTTGTGATATTTTTACTGAGTGTTTGGAAAATTATTCGGATGCTATTTTTTCAAACAGGTTTATTTATTATGATTGAAGAGTTGGAGGTGAAGTGATTGATCAAGAGAAGGGAAATATGATGAGAAGCAAGAACTCACTGCTATGAGATTTCTGGTACATTGATGCTCTCTTGAGTCTTGACTTTTTTTTTTCCCGTGATATTAGTTTCTCCCTTATACCTCTTTGTATAAAAATAGAAAACATAGCTGATATGGCCACTAATCAGGCCACTTCAGCCGTTGGTTTAAATAGCCAATAAAAATTAATCATTAATCAACTTTCTGCAGTTTAGAAGGTAGCATTTTTTTGTGGAGTGAATTATGCATAAAAGAAATTCAGAAGCATAATAAAATATTGAAGGCAAGTTGAATATTTTATTAAATTAGAACTTCCGTGTTATAAAAATGGTTATTAGTTAACCGACATAGTAAACACATCCATTATATAATTAAGCATAGACCTTACAGTTTGATGGATATTGGAAATTCTCAATGTTTCTGCTTCTACTTCTTCATTAAAAATAGCTTATATGTAACACAACTCAAAGAATTACGTATCTTATGCTAGATTCTATGATGAGGGTTGGCTGGAATAGATAGAGTACAGAGAGAAATATTGTAGTAGTCATAAATTATCTGCTTGTGTTGCACTTACATAAGTAATGAGCTATCAATTATTTTCATCTTATTTGCCCCAACTGTTAAACCAGGCAATTCGAATAAGCGAAAGGTTGACAGGTTTAACTTAGGAAATAAGAAACTACAAGGTGAAGATGGTTAATTTCTTTCTTGGTTGTTTTTCTCTGTTTCCTCAAATGAAGGCTAATTTCAATAATACTTTTGAGTTGAAAAATGATATATCAGTAATTAGTATTATAGATGGTTAGATGTATATGACTTTTAGTTTTTATTATTTACCTAAATATATCTCATGTTCTGCATGTTTGGGAATTTATAGTCAGGATGTAAATTTTTTGCTTTCTAGTTTGGTAATTTATTTTGTATGTGTACGGTTCAGTATTTGGGTGAATATGCATGCATAGCTATAATTTATAGTAGTTTGCCGATAGTTTTTATTTCTTTTTGGATATGCCTGCATTTGCACAAAATGTAAACTTAATGTAAATCATTTGAATTCTGATCATATCAGAGCTTTCTATCCATAAATTGACTTAGCTAACACCGGTTTCTGTTGACATACTTTAGGTTTGCAACTGTGAGTACACCCTCTGATAAAACAAAAGACAAACCAAATGGTGGCAGCTCAGTTGGTAGCAAAGGAGTTGAGTAAGTGAAAAGGAAAGGACCTCGGTTCGATTCCCACATGCCACCTTTAGGATAGATTTAAATATCTTCATTCTTAATTCGTCCTGCACTCCAAATTAGTCTCATAGCCAGCTCAAAGAGTCGAAGCTTGTGGAGATACTGGGGAAAGCCAACTCGCCTCAAAGAGGTAATTAGAGTTGGGTTAATTCTGAAAAAAGAAAAGAAAACAAAAGACAAGGGAAATGATGTAATTTACATGCCAGTAAGTTTAGGGGAATACAATAGCGGGGAAAAGGTAACCAAATTCCATGTAAATGTCTTACTTTGATAGTATCTGAAAAACTGATCATGCTTATAAAGAGATGGTTTTTAAGTTTTCATCTTGTTTCTCTATCTGGGGTATTTTATTTGTTTGGTACTTGGTTCTGGTAATCATGTATTTAGTGGTTTACTTGTGTGGAGTTTGCTTTCTGGTCTTTTCCTTTGTTTTTCAGTCATTTGAGGCTGGTTACTAGTTTGGACTGCTTGATCAGTTAAAGTTTAGAATTGTAATTCTTTCTATGTGATCATGTACCAATCAAACCAAAGTTAAATGTATTATTACCCCACCAAAAAAATATATGTTATTGAACATGTGAATCAAGTGATACGTAGTTGTTCCCTGTGAAATAGTGGTCTAGAGTGGAGTTTAATATATAGCTGGATTAAAATTTTGGTAGGGATAGTTTTATTGCTGTGATAACATTGCCGGCTTAGGACCAGCTTAGTTGAATAATGGATGAACAAGTAGAAAAAAAGAAAAGAAAAGAAAAATATTTATTTTCAACAGAATCGCATCTAGTGCGCACGCATATATATATTTATATACAAGGGTTTGCAATTTCTGTTGTTACTGCAGAAGTTGGGGATGTGTAGCAGAGAAAAAATATGGTGGGGTCCATCATACTTTTTAAAAAAAAAAAAAATTAAATGGATTTTTTTTTTTTTTTGAGTCAATTGCAGGGAAAAATACTTCTGCAGCAATAGAAGAAGTATTTTCCCCAAAATATATAAATGATTTTTTTACACTCCGTCAAACTTTGATTAGAATGCTTATATTAAGTGATGTTGATTTATTTTACTAACATGATTAAAGTATAGGGAAAAAAAGTTAAACGCTACCAATAGAAATTAAAGGTGAAAGATTAATAATAACAATTCAAAGTAGTCAATTGACCAATCACTGATGATTAATTTTTCTTGCATATTAATTTTGTATTGTTAGTGATCTTTTATGTTAATTCTTCATTAGAAAATGTACAAACCTAGGTTTATGGTAAAAAATGCAACAACAAAAAAAGTGTTAGTAAGTAATCTTCTAAAATCGTATAAATTTATAAGTTTTCTTCTTTTATTTTTCAAAGGACTTTTTAGGTAATATATTGTTAGTATTTGACCGAAGTTATCAGATTTTATGAGACCAAGGTTTTTTTGACCCTTTTGTCCCTCATTAATTAATTAATAACCAATTTGCCCCTCCTCCAGAACTATCCACCATCCTGCCCCCATTTAGTCGATCAAGTTGCACTTTTAATCGACTAAATGGTCAAAATTCAGAAAACAAGAATCACGAAATTTAATCGACTAAATCAGCACTTTGATCGACTACATTTCGAGCACTTTTAGTCGACTAAGGACATTATGTAATCGACTAAATTTTGCGGATCCGGTTTTTTTAAAAAAAAACCCATTTCGCAAAGGGGGTTATTTTCAAACCCTGGTCGATTAAGAAGGCTCCAAGAACCCCTATCTTCAACCAAGTCCGAATCTCATCCCCTTGAAGGTCCGATTGCACCATCATTGGTTCACAACTTGCGAAATTGAAATTGTAGGTAACATTATGTGACTTGCATTTGGTTTTAAGTTTTGGTTTTTTTTTTGTTTTCTCCAATGTTTGGTTTCTATTTTTTTAAATTTCTTGTTTATGGTAGAAGGTTGTTTGAGTTTTTGTGGCTTTATGTTAGGGGTAGGGTGTTGAGTTTGATATGAGGGTTAGGGCTAGGGTTTATGTGTTAGGTTAGGGTTGTTGTTTTTGTTTAGTGTCTAGGGTTAGGGTTGCTAGAGGCCTACTGTAACATTAAAACTAAGTAACATTAGTAATTGTTATGAGTTGCAATCTATCAATCTAAACCAAATTTACTAATTTGAATAGAAATCAACAGTCAAACAACATAAAGTAACATACAGTGGGGTAGGAGGTAACATAAAGTAATACATAACAGAAGTACATGAACTAAACCATAAACATATTAGCTCCTTCCCATGGTGCTCACTAACATCAACTTCATAAATACATGGAAGACATTGGTTCAACTTTGTCTAATCCTCGTAGGACATGTACGTTTATTGTGACCAATTTGCTTGCAGGTGCTACATCTACTTTGACTGCTTGTGGGTTGGGACTCAACCCAATCCATCTCATTCTGTATCCTTGAAGACTTCATTCTTCTTTGTGCACAAACCAATGTGCAGCATAGACCTTCTCAATTTGTGTAATTAAGAACACAGGATCGATATAGTCATAGTGGTTCAATATTTCAACCTTGCACACCGCTAGCACATGACTGCAAGGAAATCGTCTAGCTGTGAACCGTCCACATTGACATTTACGATTTATCAAGTCAACCCTCATAATGTCACCGGCATCATGCGTAGATTGATTGTAGGCATCCTCAACTGCAAACAACTGCAAGTCTCTATCAAAAACACGGACACGGAGAAAGTTAACTGATCATTCTTTTGTAAGAAGTCCTCAACCTTTTTTGCAATTCTCCAGTCTTTTTCCTTTGCTTTTTGGATCTTTCACGCCTCTTAACAAAATACTCCACAAGTCTACTTTGCGTCATCTTCACCAATGCCATTACTGGCAAATTACGTGCACCCCTTAGGACCTTATTGATACACTCAGATAGGTTAGTCGTCATATGTCCAAACCTACGGCCCTCCTCATCATAAGAACTGCACCATTTCTCTTTGGGAATCTGATCTATCCATGAAGCTACTTGTGGGTTACTGTCGACAAATTTTGAAAATCTTATATCAAAATGAATCTTCGAACACATGTAACCTGCAAAAAATGAACCCAATTGAATGAGTTATACATAAATAGCATTACATACAACATGTACACATTCAGAAAAATTTTATACCTAGTCTCATCAGCATTTTCTTCAGTTCCACGTCCCTAAACTTAGTGTTAAAGTTGCTTCAAATGTGACGAAGACAAAACACGTGATACGCAAATGGAGGCTGCCAACCGACATGATCCTTCACAGCCCTGATGATGCTAGGGTGACGATCGGATATTAGATATATACCATGCCTATGTGTGACATGGAAACGCATGAGGCTAAGAAACCACAACCAATCATCCAATCTCTCACTCGGTGGAACAATAGAAAACGCAATAGGCAGAATATATCCATCACCATCCTGTGACGTAGCAATCAAGAGGGTACCTTTGTATTTCTCGTACAGGTGCGTGCCATTAATTTGGATTATGGGTTTACAATATTTGAAAGCCTCAATGCACTGGTGAAAAGTCCAAAATACCCTGCGAAATACAGCATTATCGGTGTAAACACGTCATTTGTCACAACACTGGTATGTATCAATCTTGAACACAGAGCCAGGATTAATCTGTGTCATGTAGGTCAGCTAACCAGATAAGAAGGCATATGATTTATCCCAGTCGCCAAACAACTTCACAATGGCCTTCATTTTAGCCTTCCAAACCTTCTATAAGATATGTTGTATCCATACAAACGTTGTACCCTCTCCTGAATAAGAACTGGTTTCAGAGATGGGTCTTATTTTAACATACCTATAAAAAATCGAAGTCAACACAGTCAATAAATGTACCGTAAAAATAACATAAACAACACTGACAGTTAACCAAGCATCGCGTAATACATACTTATAATGGCTGCACAGATTACATAAGAATCCAGCTGTCTATGGTCCCGAGTAAGGCCTTGGTTTAGGCAAGTGTGTTCTTTACCCCCACTTACTAATAACCCAAGTATTTCCATTCTTAGGCAACATAGCTCGCACGTACCAGGGACAACCATCATTATGGTGTCGACACTTCATCACAAATCTATGGTCATCACTTTTTGCCACCACAACAGTACGATGAGCCTTTATACAATATAATTTGACTGCATGTTGCATTTTAGATTTAGTTCGAAACTCCTGGTACAAATATAATGGATCCCCTAATTGCCAGCCACCGTGGAAGTCATCGTCGCCATACAATATCTCTGTCTCATCATTTGGGTGAGCCCAATTAATGAAGGAATAATGTGGGCTTTCGTTCCAAAACGGCTTAATCTCGGAACCTACGTCCAAATTACAGGAGTTTTTCGTCAGTATGAATGAATTAACACAAATATGAAATACATTTAAAGACTTTAATTTACTATCTTACCACTACTAACAGGGTCAACACGGAGTGGTGGCATAACCTGGGAACTCAGGTTTCCTGAACTTGTGTCAGCGTCAAAATTCCCCTCTACGTCCGTATCTGAGGTGTCACCCAGCGGAATAAACTCTCGGGTTCACCGTCGTCTTCACTGTCCATATCCTCCTCATGCTCATACTCATCCTCGTCTATTTCCCTCAATGTTATCTGACTTAAGACAGGTGCAGGAGCAGATAAACCGACCACTCTGTCTTCTTGACTTTGACTTCTTTCATGCATAGGTGCAGATGAAGATTGACCACAGTTTATTTCAACATATATCTCAATAAATTTTTGAAATTTTCGGTCCACAATTACATCTATGACACATCCCACATCTTCATCGTCACATATATCATTACCAATGTAGAATATAGCATCCTTACCAACTGTAGACTCTACCCTGGCGATCATCCGTTGAACGCACTGGCTGCCTTGTAGCCCCAATTTTTGTTGAGTCCTCCCCTTCAACTCATTGTACGTAGTGCCCCGTTTGATTTTCAACATTTTCATTTTCCTTCAAATTGAACACCGTTGGGGCCTTCATAATGTTTTCCATCATAGTAGATCATGGTAACATACACGTTTGGACTTGAGCTCATCTTTCACACAAATCTGGGGGTAGGAATCAAATTTTAGGGTTTTGGGTTCGGATATGGGGGAAACAAATGAGAAAATAAGGGAAATGACAATGATTTCACAATTACTATGATTCCCTCTGAGCACCACCATCGTCTCCCTTTAATAGAATAGGATCCCTAATTCTGTCATGAGCATCTTATTTATATGCCTCGCTTCTTTCTTCCAAAAATAACCTTCAGAAAACACGGTCCATTTTTCTCGCACACCGGCGCGGGTCCGCGCCATAGTTCTGTCATTTGTAATTAAAAACACGTTCTGAAAAAATCACAAACCGGCACGAGTTGGCGCTAGTGTGGCGCCAACTTGCGCCAACTCTCTGGAAATTGTACTGAGGAGCACGGCGCCATCTTGCGCCAGAGTGGCGCCAACTTGCGCAACTCTCTGGAATTTGGCCCAAGGTTCACCCGTGTGGAGTCGCGTCAACAAGCTTTTTACAATTTTGTAGTTTTCACATCTTCTACCTATATAAACACAACCAATAGGTGAGAAATGTCATTGAAATAGAAAAGTCAATATAATCAACAAATTTCTATAAAAAGTGCTCTTTATGACTTAATTGGAATCATTTTCAGCTTGGAAAACTACATTTTCCAGAGGCACATCAGTGGTCCTTAGTCTCAACTGGCTTACGGGATTGGGGGAAACTTGGGCGAAAGGAGGTTGTCCTTCGAGGGGACCTATCCCTTTCAAGGTCTATAGCCTAGTTGAAGTTCGTAATCAAGGCGCTCCAGGGTGAAGGGGAATGATTCTTTATCTAACAAAAACTGATAGAAGGTGAAGATGGACGTACTTCGTGGCAGGAATTAGAAGAGTTGTTGATGGAGTTGTTGATGGAGGTATTTCGAAACACAGGGTTGACAAGCCGTTAGGGCTAAATTATCCCTTTAAACTAATTTTTGATGTTGTTATTTATATAGAAAAAAGAATATGATAAATTTAAGACTTTCGGATCATCAAGCCGTAACGGTTAAAATGATCTTGAACAAAATTACGGTAGGATTAACAAGATGTCACGACCAAATCATCCTTCTAAAATATCTTAATAAAATCTAAATTTAAATTCGTGTTGAAGCGAATTAGCAAAACAAACAAAAATATACCGAATATGTAAACTTAACAGTGAAATGTTCAACACGTGACTAATACAAAATTAAATAAGCGAGTAATATTCTTTTTAGTGGAGACGACAAGAACTACACGGATGTAAGACTAAGCGTTATATTTAAATAAAAGAAGATTGGAAATGGGAAGAAGATTGTTTTTTGGAAGGATGATTGGGCGGGTTTTAACTTTAGCCTTCTTGAGCTAGCTGTTGTTAACCCATCTGATGATATTGTTAATCTCAATATTAACCATTCCACTTTTTCTACAGGAGACGGATGGAATGTCCCTTATCTTAATAATCATTTTGATGATGGTACTGTGAACCGTATTATGGCAATCCCCCATCCGGACTTTGAAGCTGAGGAGGACTATGTGTGCTGGAGAAATTACCTACCTGGTCAATCTATTGTTAAAGCTGCATATAATAATCTAACCAGCCCAAATTCTTATTCTGGTGTTAGCTGTTGGGACCGGATCTGGTCTTGGAAAGGAGTAGAAAGAGTCAAATATCTTTTATGGAGGATGCTTCATGGTAGGATGCTTACAAAGGAGTATATCAGCAAATGGAGTGACAGCTCCAATACCTGCCCTTCCTGTTCTGGTCTGGTGGAAACTAATCTTCATGTATTTAGAGATTGCTTCAAAGCTAGAAAGGTATGGTCTATCTTTTGGGTCCAGCCTTTACCTTCAGAATTTTTCAGCATAACCTGCTTCCAGGAGTGGATTATCCTTAATTTGAATTACAAGTTTCCGAAGGCTGATGTCTGGAGGGATTGTTTTTTTACTGCCTGTAACTTTTTATGGCATTGGAGAAATAAAGAGTTTCATGATGATTCTACTAAGAGACCAGAAGATCCTTCCCCAAACTTGGCTGAATCAGTAAAAGAGTTAGGTTGTTTGAGTAGGAAAAAGTCTCATCTTTTTGGCCTGGCTAGTCACCCTGTCAGATCCCCTGCGGTTTGGAAAGCCCCTTCTCAAGGTGTTCTGAAATTAAATGTTGATAGTGCGGCTACCTCTGAGAGAGCTGCTTGTGGTGGTTTATTAAGAGACTGGGAAGATAAGTGGGTTGGTGGTTTTTCTGTTTTTTATTGGATCTTGTTCCCCCTTGCATGCTGAATTATGGGCAATTCTATATGGTTTGGATTTTGCTTGGAACTCTGGATGGAGGGAAGTTGTTCTTGAATCTGATTCGCTTCAAGCCATTGGCTTTCTTACCAAGGTTGGTAATGAGACTCGAAAGTTACCATTGGTGACTAAGATTCGAGTAGCTTTGTTTAGGAAGTGGTCTGTTTCTTTGAAGCATATCTCTAGATCCTGCAACTGCTGTGCAGATTGGATAGCAAAGCATGCTTTACATGATTCTTTTGGATTTACTGTTATCCCTTCACCTCAGAGGGAGCTGGTCAATCTTCTTGCTGCAGATTTGTTGGATCCAGGCAACTCCTAGTAGGCTAGTTTTTGTTCTATTTTGCTTCTGTTTTGTGTCTTTCTTTTCCTAGTTTGTAGCTGTTGTTTTTGCTGTTTCTGGTCTTTTGTTTTCTGTTCTTTGTGTTGCTGTTGTCGTGGGGCTTTTTGCCCCATGTACTTACCAAAAAAAATAAAAATAAAAATAAAAGAAACGATATTGAATTGTTAAAACAAGAATCACACACTTAGAAAAAGACAAAAAGAACATTTGTATATGTTTGTCCGCAAAAAAAAGGTTCAGCCTGCAAGTATCATGTAAAATTACTATCGTAATGATATTTACTTAGCTATATTTGTACTTCAGCACTAAAATAATGTGGGCCCAATTGTGTAATAACATCTTATGGTTAAAAACTTAACTTCATTTACCACCTCCCAGGCCACAACGACTTTCTATATGTTCTTTATTCCTTACATTAATTAATAAAATGCATTTAGTCGTAATAAAAAATGATAATAACACAAAAAAGTACCGGTATTCCAATTTGGAGCTCGCTATAATAAATGGGAAATTATTATCTCATTATACATGAGATAATTCTCTCATATTGTCTCACATCAAAAATTGTATCACCATTTTTTCTTTTTTTCTTTTTTTAATAAATGGTAGGCCCATTACATTATGTGTCTATTATAGGAAATAATTATCTCCTACAATATGAGAAAATAAAATCCCATAATAAATATGGGATAATGGAATATATGCTCAAAATAAGTATGTTTTGTAAATTATGAATAAACGCTTGTTTAGAGGACCAACCCATCATGTGATTTTTAAAATTTTGTCATGACATGCAGAGATCTCTACAGCTATATGGCAGTGAGTATTAGCTATCTACTTCTTCTTTATGTCAAATCCCAAATATATAATATTTACCTTATGGGTTGAAAAGGGCAAAGCAAAGTAAAACATCAAATAAAAGCTTACGTAACCTACAACTACTATGAGCAGGTGCCATGTCACTATGCTTTAAACAAAAAATCAGAGGAAAAAAATAGCAATAAAAAATTAGAAAAAATATTTTTTCATATTACATAAGAATTCAACTTTTATGTTAGTGATTTTTCGATTTACGTGCAAAGTTGTTCTTTTTTTTAATAAATATGAGGCCCACCACTAGCTGAGTCACAACATGAGAATTGAATTATCATGCAACATGGAAAAATCAAATCCCATAAAATAATAAAATGTTTTGTGAGTGAATAAGGAGCAGGGTCTTCGAGACGTGGTTCATCGAAGAAGAACTAGGACAAAAATAATGAGGCTCGGGGTTCCAGCATATGGCTACAGGAAAAAGAAGAGTGGTGGTGGGTGTGTTGAAACGAATAATTTTATTTACCAAAAAAAAAAAAAACGAATAATTTTAAAGCCTTTAGAAGAGCTGCTTCACATTATTCGGCAATTGTCTCGAATATTCATTTCCCGAAGACAGTAAGTAAGTTATAATAAAGGGTTGCAGAAACTCACCTACCCAAAGCGCGAACAAACCCAGCCAAATCAATAATTTCTTGCTCCTCTTTTGTTATCTTTCTTTGTGTTCTGGTGAAGATCGACTGAGACAGTGATAAATGTTCTCTTTATATTGTCTCTATCATTTTTAGAAACAAAAAAACTCTGCCTTATGGTGTGTGAGCTCTAAAAAAAAAAGTTTCTGAACCCTCTTCCTTCTTCCTTCTCCTGGTGTTTATACTCTCTATTTTTTTCCAATATTTATAGCACAATGGATTGCAAACTCTTACTCCTATCTCATCTTTCCCTCCGTTGTTCCCTTCTTTCTTCCTTCTTTTGTTTTCTCTTATAAGACTGAAGAAGAAAAACAACCTCCCTTTTGTATGAAACTCTCGCTTGTCAAGAAGTTTTTTTTTCGATCCCCTCTTTGCTGAACCGGCCCCCTTTTTTATATAGCCCTTCATCAACATAGTTTATTTTTTTGTGTTTGCCTAACGTTTGATTCCCCTCTACTCCATTCCATTGGTGGTCAGGCATGCTACTATTCTTTTGTGCAGAGAGATAGCATTGACTCATCCTCTTTGGTATTTGTTCTTCAAGGTGCTTTCTATAGGTTTCAAATGCTTGTCTCTCTTTGGTATAACTTTGTTTGGTAGCATTAAACTCCTTTGTTTTTTCTTCAATAGTGGGGGGCAAAGTCATTTTCAGCATGCTACACTCTTCCTTAACCGTCCTTTTGTCTTGTTTTTTAGCCTTTGCATCATGTATCCAACAGAGGAAACGTGTTTTACTGTGAAGAATTGTCTGCTCTTATTTGTTCCTTGTGTCAAACGTTGAAGTGGCTGAACTACTGCTGTAAGAACCCGCACCGCTAATTAAGGAAATTAATTAATTAAATGTGAGAATTAGGAAATAATTCCATAATTGACCCTAATAATTATTATGAGGCCTTGAAGATTGTGTTGCAAGTGCTGAAGGAGAAAAATCTATATGCTAAGCCTTCAAAATATGAGTTTTGGCTTAAGTCTGTGAAGTTTCTGGGTCATGTGATATCTGCAGAGGGAGTTGCAGTTGATCCAAACAAGATAGAGGTCGTGCTAGATTGGGAGAGGCCCAAGACGTTTACCGAGGTGAGGAGTTTTCTGGGTTTGGCCAGTTACTACCGGAGGTTCATAAAGGGATTCTCCATGCTGGTCTTACCTTTGACTCGCCTTACTCGGAATGAGACTCCATTCGTATGGACTCACGAGTGTTAGGAATGCTTCCAGGAGTTGAAAGAGAAACTGACTACTGCACCTGTGTTGATCCTTCCTCATCTTGTTGAGGAGATTGAGTTGTATACTAACGCCCCCGGAAAGGGGCTGGACTATGTGTTGATGCAGCTGGGTAGAGACATTGCTTATGCTTCGAGGCAGTTGAAGCCTCATGGGGAGAACTACCCGACTCATGACTTGGAGTTGGGAGCGATCGTATTTGCTTTCAAGATTTGGAGGCATTATCTGTATGGGATGAAGTTTGCGGTGTTCAGTGATTACAAGAGTTTAAAGTATCTGTTCGATCAGAAAAAGCTGAACATGAGACAACGGAGATGGATGGAGTATCTGAAGGAGTACGACTTTGAGTTGAAGTACCATCTTGGCAAGGCCAATGTGGTAGCTGATGCTTTGAGTCTGAAATCCATGAGTCTATCCAGTTTGACCATGTGTGACTACGACATTATTGAGCAGTTTCGAGATCTGACAGTGACCTCTTTTTTGGGGGTGCACTTATCGAGATGCAGACCGTGCAAATTGAAAATGAGCTCATGGAAAAGGTTAAAGAGTCACAAGTGCAAAGGGAGTGCCTTGAGTATGTGAGGAACCAGAACGGAGTGTCATGGAATGAGGATGGATTGTTGACCTTTCAGAAGAGGACTGTGGTTCATCGAGGTCCTTTGACTGTTGAGGTTATGGCAGAGTCTCATAAGGGCCAGTTTATTATCCACCCTGGTGCTTCAAAGATGTATCAGGACTTGAAGCGAAATTTCTGGTGGCTGGGCATGAAGAAAGATATAGTTGTTTATGTGTCCAAGTGCCTTATATGCCAGAAGGTGAAGATAGAACACCAGAAGCCGTCTGGTAAGCTTCAACCTCTTGAGATTCCTGAATGTAAGTGAGATAGCATTTCCATGGACCTCGTGGTGGGATTGTCGAAGACTCAGGCAGGTTATGACTCTATCTGTGCCATTGTGGATAGATTGACCAAGTCTACCCATTTTCTTCCAGTGAAGGTGAGCTTCACTACAAAGCAGTTGGCCCGACTATATGTTCGCGAGATTGTGAGGCTTCACGGGGTGCCCGAGAGTATCATTAGTGATAGGGACCCGAAGTTCACATCTCGGTTGTGGGAGGCGCTGCAGGAGGCTTTTGGTACGCAGTTGAGACTGAGTACAACCCATCACCCTCAGACTGATGGACAGACTGAGCGGACCATCCAGATATTGGAGGACATGTTGAGAGCTTGCACGTTGGAGAAGGGTTCAGCATGGGATAAGTACCTTCCATTGGTGGAATTTTCTTACAACAATAGTTTCCATACTAGCCTGGGCATGGCACCCTACGAGGCGCTAAATGGTAAGAGTTGTAGGACTCCTACCTGCTGGTATGAGGTTTGAGATAAGGAGCTATTTGGCTTGGACTTTATCCAAGATACTACCCAGCAGATCCAGATGATTAGGGAAAAGTTGAAGTAGGCAGAGAATTGCCAGAAGAGCTACTATGATGTAAAGCATCGTCCACTGGAGTTCAGTGAGGGTGAGCACGTGTTTGTAAGGATTTCACCTATCACCGGTGTTGGTCGGGCCCTCGGAGTGAGGAAGCTGAGCCCACGGTTTACTGGGCCTTATCATGTAACGCCCCGTCTGCAGCCGGTTAGTTAACATTCATATGATACTGTGCGCAGCATGCTTAACTTAATTAGGGCGGAAGCTAACTAAATAAATTTTCTCTTTTACCTTATGTATTGCAAACCTTTTTCACTTACATGGCCAAAATAAAACTGACAGCACTTCCTCTGTATTTTGGACCATTGGGACATTTCCCATCATGATAATCTCAACCTGATTGGTAGTTCAACATAATCCAGATATAAACCATATTACCTAGCCATCCATGGCGTAGGCCATATCACTATTATACTGTCTCAAAATAATAACATGTCATATAGATACATATCCAAAATAAATCCATGCCAAATACATATCAGCATAACAAGCTACTTCTGACTTCCAAGTCATGTAATCTCTCTCGTCTGGCCTCTTGCCATGCAATGCCTCAACATGATCAGCTTCTGTACCTGAAATGGTAATCCCCATAACGCGGGGTGAGATATACGAATATATCCAGTAAACCAGGGGTCCTTGGAGCATCTCTCCACCCCATAGTTCAATAACAGTGTAATAGCAATGACAATAATAATGCAGCAAATACATATCCATGCAAGTGTAAACAACATCTCCAGGAGAAATCCCTCGAGCTCTCGAGCTGTCCTAAGGATACTCAGATGCAAATAGTCCTACTGGCCAGCTAAACTACCAAGTATGATTTACGCATCGTCATGCTACATACCAACATAGGGAAACACCATCCTATGTCACACCAAAGCATGCAAATACATATAACGAAGCATTACTCTATTTCATTGCATTTATATACATCAACACACCATTACCCGTTTAGGGCTTGGTGGAACAATAAAGGGAATTACACCCAAGGTCCGAAGGCTTACCTGGAATAGCTCTTTTCCTAGCCTCTTCCAAGTCAAAAGGTCCATAAACCAACAAAATACTCAACAGATGACCAACCCACCTATCCATGGTGAATTTATCATAATTAAACATATATGCATTTCATATAATTTTCACATCAAACCATTGTTTGATACTCACCTCAATCTCAACTGATTAACAGCCTTGCTTAATGTCCATGCTCTTGTTCCACAAGTCCACTTGGCATCACACTATAACCAAGGAACACATTTCTATTAGTATACAGCATCAATGTATGCATACGGTACTGTTCATCCATATAGTACTATTCACGTATATGTACTATTCACTATTCACGTATACGGTACTATTCAAAAATACGGTATCTCAAATTTTCCAAATGCATTTTCACCGTTAAAATCATCATCTGAACACTTTTCTCAACATGAGCCAAGCCTCAATCAAGCTCTAACATGCTCAATCAAACCAAACTTTCAAAATTGAAAACTATATCAAATCTTCCTCAAAACTCAAAGAAAATTAAGATTTCTCAACATAAACTTACCTAGAACAAAGGAGAAGACTTACTTCAAGCTTCCATGGCTTCAAGCTTCATCAAAATCCATAATATCCATGAAATCCGAAATTTAAAGGAGGAAGATCTCTCTCTACAGTGAAACCCACCCATAAATACTGGTATCAATGGATTCCTCTCGAAATTTCTCACAAGTTGGCTTTGGAACGGAGTGATTCGGAGGTCTCTAGCTCAAGTTATGAATTTTGGAAGTTTTTCCATCAAATTCCATTTTTCTTTCCTTCGTTTCTGCCTCTGCCGAAAACACGAAGATGATGAATGGTGAATAGTGATTCCATTAGTTACTTATATCAGTTCCCTATAACAGTGGGTATAAGTTCATCTATCTACATACCTCCATTCATTACCAAACTTTACCCAATAAACTAGAATATTTTTCTAGTCACTTTTTTGTATTTACTTTCACTTTTTGGATAACTTTATTTACCTGCATTTTTATCACTTAACTATCATTTTAACTCATTTTTCACCAAAAGTGACTTTATTTCTTTTACTTCTAATTATTCTTCAATATTCAATCCCATTTACTAGTGAGGGTTATTATACTCACCCCACCATTTTAGAATTTTGTCCGCAAAATTAGGATCAAACCTCGAAAACAAACTCAGGATATATCTGGAGAATCTCATCCTCACACTCCAAAGTAGTCTCCTCAGGTGTCCTACCTTCCCATGGAACCTTTATGACAGGGATTGTCTTATTTCTCAGCTTTCTTTCATCTCTGTCAAGAATTTTCCACTGCCCCATGGAGTCCTAAGATCCTCTCATATCTGAACCTCGTCAGACTGTACATCATGGTATTCATCCCAAATATCTCTCTGAAGTTGAGACACGTGGAATACGTCACGAATACCAATAACTGTGGAAACAACCCAAACTGATAAGCAACCGATTCCACACTTTTATTGTCTGATAGGGACCAATATATCCGGAACTTAGCTTTCTTACTCCAAGAGCACGCCCCACACCTGGCAAAGGTGACAACCTCACAAAGACATGCTCACCCTATCCAACCTCATAATTATAATAACTTTTCTGACAACTCTGTGCCTATTTCAATTTATCTCTGATTAGTCTGATCTGGTTAAAAGTATCACGTATCAAATCTGGTCTAATCAATTGCCCCTATCCAACCTCAGTCCATAAATAGGTGATCTACACCACCGTTCATACAAATCCTCATAAGGTGCCGTGTCCAAACTGGAATGAAACTATTATCATACTAGAACTCTACCAATGGAAGGTACCTATCCCATCTTTTACCCTGCTCCAGGGTATAGGCTCTCAGCATATCCTCCAGGGTCTGAATAGTCCTGTCTGTCTGACCATCAGTCTGAGGATGACAAGCCGTGCTCAGTCGCAACTGAGTACTGAAAGCCTGCTGCAGTGCTCCTCAGAAGCGAGATTGAACTTCGGGTCCCGTTTGCTCACAATGCTCTCAAGCACCCCTTGAAGTCTCACAATCTCCTTCAAATAGAGTCAAGCCAACTGCCCTATAGTAAAAGTCACCTTCACTGGTAGAAATGGACAGACTTCGCAAGTATATCAACAATAATCCATATAGAATCATATCCAGCCTAAGTCCTGGGCAACCCAACAACAAAATCCATGGAAATGCAATCTCACTTCCACACCGGAATATCCAGAGGTTGAAGCAAATCACCAGGTCTCTGGTGTTCAATCTTAACTTTCTGACATATTAGACACTTCTCAACAAACTTTTCGATTTCATTTTTCATATATTGATACCCGAAGAACACTTTACCTTTAATCGATATCAATCTAAGGTTATTCAACAAGAACATCACATAATTTTGCATTTGTACATTAATTCTTTCACTAAGTACACAACTCTTTATCTTTATAGTCACATTTCATAGTATAAGCAGTAGAAGTCCATACGATGCAACAACATATATATATATATATATATATATATATATATCATGTATGTGTGCTAACAGGTCTACTTACCCAAGAACGCATGTTTTACGCACATTTGCTACATGCATAAGAAGCATAAGGCATATACCATATACCCACACTTAGGAATTACCGTCTTGTGCAACTCTACATTACACTCAGGGTTTACCATCTTGTGTGTAATACACCACATAACATACATATATAAGAATGCATCATTTCAATAATCACACATTTATACCTTGTTCACATCTTTCTTAGTCAGAATTTCTCTTTCTCTAATTTGGCACTTCTACGAGTCTTACTCAAAGAAATCAATTCTTTTTATCAGGGTCTATTCAAGTATTTCCGAGAATCATCACTCATAGAAATCATTCCTATAAGGAAAGCCCAAATTCTCAGATAAGCTTAATAGAGTGTATTCTCACTTACTAGCCAATACATCCAGGACAACCTCGTCCTTGTTATGCCACAAGGAAGGCATCTCACTTTTCTATAATCGATAGGGTATCTCACCTTTTACACTTTAATCAAGGCCCACACATATTCATGTCATCATGAATATGTAACTTAGTTTCCTCAAATTGGAAAAAATGCAATCTTGTTTATCAATCCAACATCTCATCATCATGCAATCAAGAATAAATTGCACTGTGCACTCGGCACACCAGGACCACCCGATAAGTCTCAACTCAAAGCAGTATCCACATGGAACTTCCAATAGCCACACCTTTTCGGATACATCCCCTCCAGGGATATTCCATGTAATAACATTTTCCTATAGCCAATAAACTCACTCAATAAACTCATTATCAATTTATTATACCCACAAGTATATCAATCTCAATCAAGCAAATCCTCGGGCCTTTTGCCGTTACAAGATTGCTCATACCACCAGGCCATTCCCCCAGGTTGTCGCGCCATTATAAGAATACCCATGCAACTAGGTCATTACCCAGGCCTCCAGCCATCACGAGAATACCTATACAACCAGGTCATTCCCTAGGCTAGCACACCCTCAAAGGAATATCCATAGTTGGCACTATCACAAATTTCTTTCAATAAATATTACACTAGGTCTATGCACCTGATCCTTACACACAAGGACACTAATTAGACTCATCCTGCAAGTCTTTTAATCTTCATACCTCTGATTGGATTAACATTATCCTTTGTATTGAGTGATTCTATTGTGTGCACTAGAACCCCAGCTTGAGGAATTGATACAACTTGTATACTTACAACTCGCTCGATCCTTTAAAAACACTCATTGTCCAAGTTAAATACCATTCCGGTATCCTACCATCAATTGGTACAAGCTTACGCATTCAATCACATGGTCGTTCACTCATCATTGAGCCATTTCCAAAAATAGTTGATATCTCAGTTATCTTGAACTATTCATCACACGAATAAATGTTCAAACTTATGTTCTCAATCCAAGAACAAACAATTTCGCTCTTGCAGTCAAAACAGAATAAGCACAAACATACACTCGTGCCTCTACTTGTTCCAATCAATGGCATAATAATGCCACATACAATCATGTATGCACCAAAATCTTGACCTTTAACAATCCTATCTCATATCATATGAGATACAACTTAGGATCACCATATCCATTGTTCCCCCCAATTAGTGCATCTGTCCTTCTTTGGATTGACTTACAGTCTCTAGTACACATAGTACCTAACTGTTCTTAATGATTAATTCTACAATGGAGTCCAATTCCACTTTCTTACTTTGTTCCTAGCACATGTCACCACATAATCTAGGATGGACAAAAATAGTGGAATATCATGATTGTGCCATGATCTATTATACAACATTCCTCTTGTGGTATTTAAAAGTATTCATACTTATACCAATCATGCGCACCAAAATTATCCACCCACTAAACAACTGTTCAAGTCATTCCGCCTAGAAAATATTTCAATCATCTTTCATCCCAAAAGTAGAGCCACTTGCTTTTCTAGAATCAGACTCTTTAGCATTCTTTATCTTATGCCTTTTATGAAGATCCTCAACAGCACGATATTGATTAATCAGAGTGTGGAAATTTCTACAACCACAACCAGCTAGACTCCCTGCACTTCTATCATTAAGGATCCTTTTTAAATTTGACAGCCAATGACTCTGAATTCAGCATAACCTACTTGAAATAAGCATGCTTAAACAACTGATTAAACTTGACTAAATAATCATCAAAAGACATGTCTTCCTGCACAAGATCATCATACTCATCCTTCGTCCTTTCCCTAACATCATGGGAAAATACTTGTCAAGAATGTGTCTCTCAAACAAAGAACAAGTAATAGCATAACCTTGCAGTTCAAAAGGGCGGATAGTGTTCACTAATCAATCTAAAACATTACCCTTTACCATAAAGGTGGCACATAATAGTCTCCCGTTATTATCGCGTTCCATCACTCAAAAATCCTCTTTAAATCCTGAAACCAAGCAGCAGTAGCAACAACAACAGGGTCAAAACTCCCATCAAAAGTAGGTGGTTGATGCTTCCTGAAAGCATTCAACTATCTATTCTTACGCTCAGATTTACCATTTGGGTGTCTGATGCACATCAGTGCGTCGAATATGACCAGCACTACCAATACTAGGAGTATGATGGCTAGCTTAACCCTTAGAATTACAATCGACATTTACAACCGCGGCACCTTCTAGTGGTGGCGGTGGTGATGGAAGCTGATTTCCCACTCTGCCATCTCTCATGGCTCTCAACTCAGTCATAATCTGATTCCTCAATAACTGGTTGACAGCAATAATGTCTTGATTTTTCTTCATTAAAATCTCATTAGCTTTCCTACTAAAAGCCAACTCCTACTGAACACCCACCAAAGCAAAAACAACCGGATCCTGACTAACATTAGCATTAGATGCCTCAGGGTTACTTCGGTTCCTAACCAAATCAGCCAACAAGATATCTAGCTGTCCACAAATGTCGCCTGAGTGCTTCTAGGAGGTACCATGACTCTGCACATGTTACACAAAGGAATGAGTTGATCAGGCTCACACTAAGTGGTCACATATGCATTATCATAGAAAATCTAAAAGCCACTCACGAACAACACAGTTATTGCAATACATCAAGGAATTCCCTTTTCAAAACTGCTCTGATACCATAAAATGTAACGCCCCGTCTGCAGCCGGTTAGTTAACATTCATATGATACTGTGCGCAGCATGCTTAACTTAATTAGGGCGGAAGCTAACTAAATAAATTTTCTCTTTTACCTTATGTATTGCAAACCTTTTTCACTTACATGGCCAAAATAAAACTGACAGCACTTCCTCTGTATTTTGGACCATTGGGACATTTCCCATCATGATAATCTCAACCTGATTGGTAGTTCAACATAATCCAGATATAAACCATATTACCTAGCCATCCATGGCGTAGGCCATATCACTATTATACTGTCTCAAAATAATAACATGTCATATAGATACATATCCAAAATAAATCCATGCCAAATACATATCAGCATAACAAGCTACTTCTGACTTCCAAGTCATGTAATCTCTCTCGTCTGGCCTCTTGCCATGCAATGCCTCAACATGATCAGCTTCTGTACCTGAAATGGTAATCCCCATAACGCGGGGTGAGATATACGAATATATCCAGTAAACCAGGGGTCCTTGGAGCATCTCTCCACCCCATAGTTCAATAACAGTGTAATAGCAATGACAATAATAATGCAGCAAATACATATCCATGCAAGTGTAAACAACATCTCCAGGAGAAATCCCTCGAGCTCTCGAGCTGTCCTAAGGATACTCAGATGCAAATAGTCCTACTGGCCAGCTAAACTACCAAGTATGATTTACGCATCGTCATGCTACATACCAACATAGGGAAACACCATCCTATGTCACACCAAAGCATGCAAAATACATATAACGAAGCATTACTCTTTTTCATTGCATTTATATACATCAACACACCATTACCCGTTCAGGGCTTGGTGGAACAATAAAGGGAATTACACCCAAGGTCCGAAGCCTTACCTGAAATAGCTCTTTTCCTAGCCTCTTCCAAGTCAAAAGGTCCATAAACCAACAAAATACTCGACAGATGACCAACCCACCTATCCATGGTGAATTTATCATAATTAAACATATATGCATTTCATATAATTTTCACATCAAACCATTGTTTGATACTCACCTCAATCTCAACTGATTAACAGCCTTGCTTAATGTCCATGCTCTTGTTCCACAAGTCCACTTGGCATCACACTATAACCAAGGAACACATTTCTATTAGTATACAGCATCAATGTATGCATACGGTACTGTTCATCCATATAGTACTATTCACGTATATGTACTATTCACTATTCACTATTCACGTATACGGTACTATTCAAAAATATGGTATCTCAAATTTTCCAAATGCATTTTCACCGTTAAAATCATCATCTGAACACTTTTCTCAACATGAGCCAAGCCTCAATCAAGCTCTAACATGCTCAATCAAACCAAACTTTCAAAATTGAAAACTATATCAAATCTTCCTCAAAACTCAAAGAAAATTAAGATTTCTCAACATAAACTTACCTAGAACAAAGGAGAAGACTTACTTCAAGCTTCCATGGCTTCAAGCTTCATCAAAATCCATAATATCCATGAAATCCGAAATTTAAAGGAGGAAGATCTCTCTCTACAGTGAAACCCACCCATAAATACTGGTATCAATGGATTCCTCTCGAAAGTTCTCACAAGTTGGCTTTGGAACGGAGTGATTCGGAGGTCTCTAGCTCAAGTTATGAATTTTGGAAGTTTTTCCATCAAATTCCATTTTTCTTTCCTTCGTTTCTGCCTCTGCCGAAAACACGAAGATGATGAATGGTGAATAGTGATTCCATTAGTTACGTATATCAGTTCCCTATAACAGTGGGTATAAGTTCATCTATCTACATACCTTCATTCATTACCAAACTTTACCCAATAAACTAGAATATTTTTCTAGTCACTTTTTTGTATTTACTTTCACTTTTTGGATAACTTTATTTACCTGCATTTTTATCACTTAACTATCATTTTAACTCATTTTTCACCAAAAGTGACTTTATTTCTTTTACTTCTAATTATTCTTCAATATTCAATCCCATTTACTAGTGAGGGTTATTATACTATGTAACATCCCGGGCGCTGACGAGGGCGGGGAGTGATCGCCGGTGCGAAAGGGCATGGACAAGGAGCGGCTCCTGGCAGGCTTCGAGGGACGGGGGTACATGAATGAATCGAATCAACACCGGAAAGAGAGAGATTCCAAAGACTGTACTGGTATGGGACGGTACAGTTGGGAATGGCTTATAAGAATTAATTGGTACTACCTATACTAACAAGATGCATCTACTTTTCGGTGGCCCAGACCTGAAGAACTCCATAGTTAAGCGTGCTTGACTTGGGGAAATTCTGGGATGGGTGACCTCCTAGAAATTTTTCCCGGGAAGTGTGCGAGTGAGGACAAAGCACGCTGAAAAGTCTCGTGTCAGTGTGTGGGGACAGTCGTTAATCCTTGCAAGTTGCCAGGCGTTACAAGTGGTATCAGAGCAGGGCCTCTCATCTAGTACGGTGTGGTTCGAGGACGAACTAGGCGGAAGCTGGTGGGCATGTAACATCCCGGGCGCTGACGAGGGCGGGGAGTGATCGCCGGTGCGAAAGGGCATGGACAAGGAGCGGCTCCTGGCAGGCTTCGAGGGACGGGGGTACATGAATGAATCGAATCAACACCGGAAAAAGAGGGATTCCAAAGACTGTACTGGTATGGGACGGTACAGTTGGGAATGGCTTATAAGAATTAATTGGTACTACCTATACTAACAAGATGCATCTACTTTTCGGTGGCTCGGACCTGAAGAACTCCATAGTTAAGCGTGCTTGACTTGGGGAAATTCTGGGATGGGTGACCTCCTGGGAAGTTTTCCCGGGAAGTGTGCGAGTGAGGACAAAGCACGCTGAAAAGTCTCGTGTCAGTGTGTGGGAACAGTCGTTAATCCTTGCAAGTTGCCAGGCGTTACACTTAGTAGGGTAGGACCTGTTTCCTACCGGCTTGCCTTGCCTCTGAACTTGTCCAACATCCATGACGTGTTTCACATGTCTTAGCTTTGGAAGTACGTAGCAGATCCTTCGCATGTGGTGCAACCGGATGATGTGGAGGTTCGGGAGAACCTAAAGACTCCTGTCGGACCACTCAGGATTCTCGATCGCAGCGAGAAGCAGCTGAGGAGCAAGACTATCCCGATGGTCAAAGTGAAGTGGACTAGGCGAACTCCTGAGGAGTGCACTTGGGAGCGAGAGGACGAGCTTCTCCGGCAGTACCCCGAGTTTCAAGACAGGTATGTTTCTGATTTTGAGGATAAAATCCTTAAAAAGGTGGGGTGAATGTAAGAACCCGCACCGCTAATTAAGGAAACTAATTAATTAAATGTGAGAATGAGGAAGTAATTTCATAATTGACCCTAATAATTATAGTAAGTGAGTTATAATGCTGAAAGTCGTTTTTCAGACGAAAAGTGCAGATACCGGTTCTGCTACCCGGTATAAATGCGTACCGGTGAAGTATCCCAGAAAATTATAATAAGTGCAAGAATATTCCTATAATATCATATAGGACTAGTAAAACAAGTATCAGGCCAAAATAATGAGAAAAGGTGCCAGAACTGATACTGGCTATGGAAAAGCGTGTACCGGAAAGGTGCTGCAAAAAATAAAATAAAAATATGATAAATCTTAGAAAAATTAGTAGGTTTTGTTGCTGTTGCGAACTCAGAAAGTATACCGATCGTTCCAAGTAATAAAGCGATAAAGTAGAGTATCGTCTCCACAGGGATTGTAGACCAAGTACTACAATAACCAGTCCCCTTAAGTTGAACGGATCCAGAGATGTGACAGATATTGTTGATTACTTCAGTAAAGTAAAATGAAAAGTAAATTGCGTATTTTTAGGGTTTTATAAAAATAGAAGAACAAGTTTGAATAAAAATAGGTTTGAAAAACAATTGAGAAAATATTGCAGTAAGAGGACAAACACTTGTCTTATCCCCACCTTGTAATCTGAATCTAGATTTACATGCGACTTACCCATTGATCAAACGATTCACCATCTTTTATTTATTGGTTAAGCCCTAATCCCTTAGTGATCTTAACCTTGTTAACCCTATTAGAACCCTAATCCCTTAGTGATTCCTTTTTAGGTTAAACACATAAATCGATGAATCTTTCACGTTTGCGATTCATGTAGCCTATCCCTAGTGCATACATGAACAACTATTTTCCTCCTTGTCAGGAATTAGGATCCCAATATCCCTATTGCGAATCCTAACCCTAGTGATCCATTAGAGTGATCAGATCTAAAAGAACGAAGAGATGAAGAACGAAGGAAAATAGATTAAAATAGATAAACACATGTAAATCAAATCCAAACTACAAGGGATTCACATTCAGGGTTGTGACCCTTACCACAATAAAAAGATCTAGCCAACCATAGTCATGGCTGATCTCAAATATTCAACAAAAATATAAATTACAACAAAAGAAAATGAAGAACGAAGAACAAGGATCAGAGATCCCTCTCAGCAACGACGGTTTTCCTCCCTCAGGTCAGAATAGTGTATCTGCTCCTTCATGACCTAATTCCTCCTTTTTATTACTTCTTTTCTTTTCTTCCAATTTTGCCCTTGTGAAAACACGGCTGTGGTTTCCGCAACTGACGCTCTCAGCGTCAGATCCACGCCAAGAGCGTGGCTTCCTTTGAACTTCCACGCCGTCAGCGTCATATCCATGCTGTGAGCGTGGGTGCCTCTGAACTCTCACGCAATTAGCGTCAGTTTCACGCCGTGAGCGTGGATGCTTCTGAACTCCCACGCCACCAGCGTGACATCCACACTGTGAGCGTGGGTCTTCACTTTGGCAAATCCTTATTTTGCTCCAGATTTATTTGCTTTTCCTTCAAAATGAGCATAAAATCAGTTGAACAATTCTGAAATTGGAATTTATGAAAAACAACAATAAACATTGCCTTTTTACTGAGGAATAGTCCATTATCTTTCTCTTTTTGGCTTGAATTTACCTATGTGCTGAAGACACATCAGGTTCAGATTCCAAAGTTTGGGATTAAAATGCTAAGTGTAGCAATTAGCGCTAATACAGAGCGCTTAACCTTAAACCGCCTATAAATACTAAATGGCACATATTCCTAGGGCATATTTCAGCCTCCTACGTGCCACCATTTTGCTGAAACTTCATCAGCCACCTTGCCACCTTCTCCTCTCTTCATTGTGAGCCAAGGAGCCTCCTTTCTCCATGAAGCCTTCACCCAAACAACTTTGTGGAGTGTGCTTTGGTCTTGTGAGTGTGTAGAGGGCCTCCATTTATGAGTTAGTGACCTTTGTGTGTGAGGAGAAAGGTCTGAGTTCTTTGTTAGGGTGTAGTGGGAGCTTTCTCTTGGGCTGTAGAGGCTTCAAGGAGCCATCTTGTGAAGTAAAAGACCAACCTTGATGCCATTTTCATATTGTTGTGAAAACGGAACCTTGCAGGCTGATTGGTGAGCTCCAAGAGCCATTGTTGCTCTGTTTTAAGCTTTGGTAAGCCTTACAACTTTTGATCATGAGTTTAAGTGATTAAAAATGGAACCTTGATGCATGTAATGAAGTAAGATGATAACCTAACGTCGGGTAATGCTAAACACACCTAGAATTGCATGATTAAACTTCTGTAATCAGTAAAAGTTGAACCTTTGTATTGATATTTCGCGAAATGCAGAATCTGAGTTATGTCGCGAAATATCCGGATATTGGGTTGGAAATATCCGGATATTGATATCCGGATATGGATATCCGAATACTGATATCTGGATACGGGGTTCTGGATATCCGAATATTGACAGAGATATATCCGGATATTGCTGTCCGGATATGCCCCCGACATATATCCGGATATTCTGGGTTTTCCAGGGACAGTAAGGTACTGTTCATACAGAACTGAGTTATGGGTTTGTGGACCCTATTTTGATGAAGTTAAACTTCTGTAATAACTTAACTAAGTCAGAATCAAAGGATTAAGGGCTTGTGGCTTTGTTGAAAGCGTTAAGACGTAAATCATAAAAGGAAAACGTAGTCCTTATGTTTTTGCTTTTAAGCAATGGTTATTGATATTGTTATTGGTCCGAAACAGATTGTGATTCTACTATGTGTGGACCTTGAGCTGTGTGGACTCTTGGCATTGGGTAGTTAGTTTGCAAGGTAAGATTTCGTGTCCTCGGCTTTGCCATTGTTGGTTCCACCATGTCCCATGGGGGGTAGTTTATATGCATGATGTGGTTTTCATATGTTAATTGTTGAAATGCTATGCAGTCGTTAAGTGCAATCTCTTATAATATGTATGTGGTGTTGCGCCTAGATAAGAGGCCAAGGGGTGGTCCTGTAGGCGGGTACAACAAAGGCTGGTACTGTGTGGGTAATAGACGTGCTCCTACACTTTTCTCTAATCAGTAGAATAGTATTAACACACATGACATGATTATCTGCTGCATTGCACTATTTTGGAACTTATATTGAATAAATGCTTTTGAACTTATATTTGCACATGTAAGTGAGCTTGGGGTGGAAGATCCTTAAGGACCCCTTGTCTTACTGAGATTTCTTGTTTAGAGATCTCACCGCACGTTTGGGGACACTTATTTCAGGTTTAGGTAACTTGGGGGCTGATGCCTCTGGCGGCAGGAGGCCAGAGCTTAGTTGATTATATACTTGTTGTATGCTGACATGACTGGATATTGGATGCTGCTTATGTTTTCTGTCATTATTATGATATTTGCGTTGAGACTGCTGTTGGGGCTTTGTTTCCTTATTTAGTGAGCATAGGGATTGTCCATGCCATATTGCCGTGATTATGCTATTTTAGTTTGAGTTGTAATAATGTATCAGGATTTTGTCCAAACTATATGTTGTAGATCTGTGACTTAGATACTCACACTTTATATTATATGGAGATATTTCAGTTAGCTGTCATTGCAAATAATTAATTAATCAACTTGGCTAAGTATAATGACGTCATAATTGAATTAAAGAAAAATTTATTCCACATTTTAATTAAGCGTTGCTTAATACAATGACATGTCAATAAACCGGGTATACACGGGGTGTTACAACTGCTATGTATGTCCAACTAAGGATATTTGACTTCTTCAATAGAGACAAAGACCAAGAGAAATTATAGTCATCTGCATTGGACATGCCCTTCTGAATTTTCTGAAATTTCCCTTCTTATGCTTATTACTTTTTTTGAATAAAATAAAGATGGTGTCGAATTCGGCAACTTTCATAAATAAGACCATAGCTTTATCAACGTTAAATCAGAAGATAGGTAAGGACCAAAATTATTGTTATCTTATCCTTCCAACTGTTTCCCCGCTGTTATTTCTACAATGTTACTTTGTATCTTCACTCATATGTTTTATGTGACCTTCCTTTCCTGACTTATTTGACACTTTGGTAATTAAATTTTGCTTTCCACAAAGAGCATATAGTTATATACGAACTACAAAACATTCAAATATCTAAGTTGATAACTTGAATTTGTCCTTTCTTGTATTCATTATTTTTTTGAAATAAAATAAGAAAAAAAATAGAAAAAACAAAAAAAAAATGGTGTTTACACATAGCATAACTTATAATAGAATTGCAACTTTATAAGACATAATTATAAAAGACATATATCCAAACAAACAAGATAATGTGCATATGATTTGAGGAAAACGAAAATTGGGTTTTTTTTTAATTTCTTTTTTTGTAAATCTTTTTTTTTTAATTTCGTTTTAAGTAAAAATGGTCAAAATGATAAAAATGTAAGTTTTTATCTCTTTTACGTTTTTATGCGGTGTTTTTACCAATATTTACCAAGGACCATTTTTACTTGCATTTTAATACGCACTACTCTAGTAATAACATAAAAATGTAAGTTTTTACATTTTTACACTAGTTTTTGACAACAATACTTACAGGTATCCATACTATTAGAAAACTGAAATCGAAAGGTTAGTATCTGAGTTGTTGGATAATGGATGGATTAAGCATAGTGTCAGTCCATATGCTAGCCCTGTTATTTTAGTAAATAAAGGACGGAAGTTGGCGCATATGTGTAGATGTGATGTGCCTCTGGCAAGTGTGGGTTTCTAAGCTAGAAATTATAAGAATTGCATAATAAAAGAGCAATTTCAATACATATTTGCTTATTATATTGATTCTTCTATGTTAATGATATTTCTCACCTATTTGTTGTGTTTTTACAGGGAAAAGAAGTGAAAATTATACAAAGCCTGTGAACACAATTCCACTCGGGTGCTGAGGAGTATAAATTCCAGCAACATGGCGCGTACCGACACCACACTGGTGCAGACCCGCGCTAGTTTACGAACTTTGCAGCGAAGCTTTTGGAGTGGCGCCCAGTAGCGCCAATATGGCGCTAAATTTTTCAAGAAATCAACATCTGGCAGTGGCATGGCGCCACTTGGCACCAAACTCAAGCCAACCAGCGCCACATGAAGCCAACTAGCGCCAATTCCAAGCAAGCTAGTGCCACATCCCTGGAGAAATTGATCTTGGGCAAAGGCATGGCGCAACTCAGTGCCACACCGGCGCCAACTGGCGGCGATTTGCGGGAAAGAAGTACCGTATTTTTCGGAGGGTATTTTTGGAAGAAGGAAAGAGGAGTATAAATACACCTCTTCACAGAACCTTAGCAGATCTGACAATTTCCGTAAGAGGCTGACGGCTACGCTCAAGAACTCTTGTTCATCTTGTTCATCTTTTGTTTTTATGTTCTTGTTGGATATTGAATTTCCAGCCATGTCAATGGTTGGCTAACTCTCTTTATTGTAGTCAGCGTCACGATCCATATGTGAACCCTTGATACAAAGGATTGATTTATGGTTTTTCATTTATATAATTATCTTTATCTTTACTCTGCGCGAATTTGATATTTTCTTTGTTAGAATTGATCACTCTAATAGTTGATAATAGTCTGAGGATTAGAACCCTAGATAGGAATATTGAGGTTTTGATCTGGAAAGGGAGTAGGGTGATGATCTGTATGCGTGTTAGGAATAGACGTTTTATCTGATTGCAGATGCTTAAATTATCGCGTTCATTGCTTAAATCCATGCGGAACATTGCAAGGAATCAGGGTTAAAGGGTAACCCTACAAGGAATTGAGGGTTAACTATTAAATCTTTTTAGATGATAATTTATCTGAGTAATTATATAGATGATTATTGTAAATCAATCCGGAGTAAAAAATGGGGATCATTTGGTGAATGCATCCTGGCTGCAATATTTTTTTTCTCATATCTTACAAATCAAATCTCATTTTTATTCATTTCTTACGAAAAACCCAAAAAATACGTTCTTGTCTTTAGATCTATTTTTAAATCCAATCAGCACCAATTTTCACACATATTTTTGAATCCCTTCCACTCTGAAAGATCACAATTAATTGATATTTGATCCCAATCCCTGTGGAGACAAACTTTATTTATCACTTTATTACTTATACGATCGGTATACTTGCCGGTGAGCATCAAGATGATAGGGCTTTAAATAAACATATTGTGCCTGATAAATTCCTAATCTTAGTGATTGGTGAATTACTCGATGAGATGGCAGGGTCAAAACTTTTTACCAAACTTGATTTAGAGTTCGGATTTAATCAGATCCGTATGAAGGAAGAGGACATTCCTAAAACTGCTTTTAGGACTCATAAAGAGCATTATGAATATCTGGTAATGTCATTTGGCTTTATAAATGCCCCCTCTAAATTTCAGGCCCTTATGAATGAGGTTTTGCAACTTTTCATTCGCAAGTTTGTATTTTTTTTATGACATATTAATATTCAGCCAGAGCAAACAGAAACATGTTGACCATCTTAGGAAGGTGTTCGAGGCTCTTCGACAAAATCAGTTGCTGCTGAACAGAAAAAAATGTTGCTTCGGGAAGCTCTAGGTTAAATATCTAGGGCATATCATATCAGCAGAAGGTGTTATAGCAGATCCAAAGAAAATTTAGGCCATGAAAGAGTGGCCCGTGCCCAGAAACGTCAAAGGATTGAGGGGATTTTTGTGCCTTACCAGATATTATCGTAAATTCGTCAAAGATTATGGTAAAGTAACACGACCACTTACTGATCTTCTTAAAAAAGATAGCTTGAGGGGGCGTTTGGTGGAGAAAAAGTATTTTTTCCCGGGAAAAAATAATTTTCGGGAATATGATGGGAATTTGTTTTTCCCGGGTAAGTTACTAAAAGGTGTTTGATAGGCCAAATTTTTTTCGGGAATGTTGGGTTAATTTTACTGATGTTGTGTGTTAATTTTCCCATCATATGGGGAAAAAAATAATAATTCCACCCCATCAATGGTAATCTTCAATAACCATTTTATATAGAAAAGCAAATTATGGGAAAAAAAAATTTCCAGCCATACTTTTACTTCACCTCTTACCAAACACAAGTAAATAATTTTCCCCACTCTATTTTCCTCAGGAAATTTTTTTTCCACCTCCTACTGAACACAACCTCAGTGGGGAGAGGAAGCTCAAGGAGCCTTGGAGTTGATGAAGGAGCTGATGTGTAAGGTGCCAATTTTGGCTCTACCAGACTTTACCAAGGAATTCACAATAGTGACTGACGCTTCACGCAAAGGGGTAGGAGCAGTGTTAGTGCAAGAAAATAGGCACATTGCCTATACCAGCCAAGGATTTTTCCCAAAGGCTTTAGCTAAATCAGTTTATGAAAAGGAAATAATGGCCATAGTGTTTGCTGTCCAGAAATGGAAACATTATCTAATGGGCAGGCATTTTAAAATTAAAACAGACCAAAGAAGCCTACGATTCCTTACAGATCAAAAGGCCCTAGGAGAGGTGTAACACCCACCCTTGTATGCATCCAAGGGAGTTGTTTACTAAGCAGATTAGAGTTCTTTCATCATATATTAAAGGCTGAGAAATCGTTTTGATGTAGCTAATTAAAACTTATGATTAAAATCAAGTTACTTACGAAAGTCAGAGTAGACTTTAAGAATCATATATTGGCTGAAAAAAAATTTTTTCCTGCCAGAACTTGCTGTCTTGCAAAATTCGTATAAAATCAAGTTTAACAGTTGAAAAAAAATTCTTTGCTATATAGAAAGAGGACATCTGGGGCTACGCGTGCAGGTAAAATAATAGCAAATCGGATGTCGTTTGCCCCTTGAAACCGAACTCGCAAGGTGCTCGCAAAACTATTTGTAAATCAGCACTTAATACAACCTGAGAAATTATTTTCACAAAACGTTTCTAGAATTTGTTTCTAAAAATACTTGCTGATCATAAAAGTCTTAAAACAACAATAAAACCGTAGTCTAACAGTAATCCAAACTCCTCAAAAATATACAGTCATCCATCAAATAAAATAGTAACAACAGCAAGTTCAAACAGCAGCAATTACAACAAGTATCCATATAATTACGCCTTCAAATGCTTTTGCGTCCTCCTGCAATTTTATAAAAATAGCATCCCCAAAGGGGTGAGAAAAATCCCAGTAGTGTGATAACAAAACCAATAATGCAACAATACTAACTAGGTACAGAATTACAAAACAGTCACATCATCAAGATAAATTCGGTAGATACTAGATATAATATCATATTGCGTATATAACGCCAAGAGTACGTTCCTAGCACTATGGTGCAGGTACTATCAAGCACAGTGAAGGTCCCTTAATGGCTCCTCAAGAGGGTTCCAACTGCGGCCTATGCGGACGGAAGCCAAGTGTCCCAAGACCCTGGTACCGAGGGGGTGCCTACATGATGCATGCTCAAACGTATGCTTTCCTTTAAAAATATTTTCAGTTACAAACATGAAACTTATGCATGTATGCTATGTCATGGATCACACACAAACATACAATTAAAAATTATGAATGCGCATGCATGACTAGATAGTAATCAAGATACATATATCTCATGGAGTCCAAGATCAAGATGCCGAATCATAATCAATTCCCAAAACAAATATCCAGCATTTAAAACCATGAGCAGAATCATGTACAAAAATTCCAAACCGAAGCACAAGAGAGCAACGTTCACAACTCATGCTCTAGCTAGCAGTCACAGAAGGTAATGTCACCAAACACTTACCTCACACGTCACAAATAATTTACCAATCAGCAGCGAAGTAATCCTTACTCAAGAGCTATGCACACCTAAACAGAGGCATTATTAATCAGAATCGTTTGCCACATAAATACTTATACGCAGTAACGTTTTCACTCCTTTCTACCACATATCCTAATCGGTTTTCCAAGGTTCTTTTACCAACAAAATTATGACTTCAATCATAATTCAAACAGCAGGCAAATCCAAGGTTTACAACCCATTCAGCCTCGGTTTTTTTTTTTTTTTATGTTTCTAACTTCAACTAATTTCCTAAGATTTATATAGCAATAGTACCTAACGTTTTTCCTTAATTCCCACATACAACTCTAGCGATTTCCTCATGCTTTTCTCCCTAATTGAATTCTGACTTCTCCAACAAGATTAACAATATTTAACAATGAAACATCCTAAGGTTCCCAGCTAAGGCAGAAACGGTTTATTTTTTTTATATAGAAATTTACTCAAGATTTCATTCATAGAGTTTTTACTTCCCTGCCTCATGGTGCGAAAAGAAGGCCTAAACATCATTCTGTTTATTTAATTTAATTAGGACTTAGTACACACCAAAATTACCAAAACAGAATCGGTCCTAAAAACGTTAATGACAATATATTCTAAAGCTCAACTAATCCCTAACGGTGCGCTACAACAGGGGGGTCTAAGCATGCTGTCTTAATATTTTGATTCATAAAAAATTCAAAGTACACTAAATCACAACCAAAACAGCCCCACCGCCGATTATAAGTTTATTTCCAAGTTATATGTTATGCTTTCAATCTATGACCCAAGGGATGTAACATGGCAGAATGTAAAAGAGCCTAAACAAATAAAAAAGCTACTTCCTAGGCATGCTTCACGAATAGAACAGAGAAAGGAAAAGGGATCCAAAAAATTTTCCTTCTACAATATCAGCGCTAGGGGATTGTGGATGCTGACTTAAAATGATAAAAGGATCAGAATTCTTTATTAGCATCTCTCTATCTTAAGCGCTCAAGAGGTGGGAGATGGGTGGCAATTCTGCCCACTTAAATTACATGCAAGCTGACACATGAGGGCCTAATGGGTGCAGGTAGGAAAGGCTGGATTAGTTTGTATAGAACAGCAAACAACGTCAGCTTTTTATCTTATTTAGGCGCATGTGATGAGGGAAGGTGGAGTGGCTGACTTATTTTATTCAAGAGGAACTTAATCAGAATTTTCAGCCTCTATTTCTCTACCCTAGGCGCACACGGAGAGGAGCAAGATAAGGTTTTCCAATTGTCATTCATGCAAGCAAAAGGGAGCTAGATGGCGCACAAATGGGGAGAATTAGGATAGGGTTTTTGCCAAGTGGTGGTTACTACCACTCAAGGGCTGCCATTGAAGGATTATAGGGTAAGGTTAAGGTAAAATTACAAGAGTTGGGCTGAACCAAAATCCACCTCTAAGCCACATGGGCCGTCAACCTTTTCTAAGTCCAATGTTTTTAGTTGTTTTATGACCAGCCCATGAGTTAATAAGTTCCATGTCTTTTAAATAATTTTAATTTCTTCTATATGTTATTACTAAATTATTCTTATAGCTCTCAACTAAAATTCCACATGCCCAAAATAAATTCTCACCTAATAGTGTAATTAAATAATTCCCTAACTCAATATTAAATCCATACATAGCTAAATAATCCGGTATCAAAGCATGTAGTGCATGTAATTGTTTGAGGGAAGTAGGAGAAGGCCAAGCTACCATGGCTCCAATTTTTTCAGGATCGGGGCCCACGCCGTCAGCAGAGATGATATGCCCTAAATACTCCAATGTGGCTTATGCAAAAGAGCATTTTTATTTTGTTTTTTTAAAAATTGGTGGAGCAGCAACTGGTTGAAGGTCTCCTCCAGGTGACCGACATGCTCGTCCAGCGACTTGCTTAAAACCAAAATATCGTCAAAAAACACAATAATGAAACGACGAAGAAATGGTTTGAATACCGAATTCATAGTCGCCTAGAAGGTAGCGGGGGCGTTGCAGAGCCCAAAAGGCATGACGAGGTACTCAAAGTGCCCCTCGTGCGTTCGAAACGCTATTTTCGGAATGTCAGCAGGCTCCATTCGTATCTGGTGGTACCCTTAGCGCAGATGCAGCTTGGAGAAACACAGCGCGCCATGGAGCTCATCAATGAGCTCATTAATCGTTGGAATTGGGAAGCGATCACTCTGTGTTATAGCGTTGAGAGCACGATAGTCGGTACAAAACTGCCATGACCCGTCCTTCTTGCGAACTAATAACACAGGAGAGGAGACAGGGCTCGTGCTGTCTCTTATAATACCCGACGCTAGCATTTCTGAGGTAAGGCGTTCAATTTCTTTCTTTTGAAAGTAAAGATAGCGATATGGCCGCACATTTACCGCTTGGCTCCCCTCCAACAAAGGGATCCGGTGGTCAATAGAACGAAGGGGGTAGATGAGAGGGTGCATCAAAAAGCATAGCAAATCTTGATAAAAGTTCAGCAATTACCTGAGGCACTGCTGTAGAAGATGGTGGAGTCAGTGATGAGGGCACCACTTGCAGTTGAAATAATTCAGAAATGGACTTGGTGGCCACCATGCGACGCATCTGGGCCACAGACGCTTCTTGGGCCACAAAGGAGGAGTTTCCCTGAAGTGTGACTATTTGCCCGTTCTTAACAAACTTCATAGTAAGTGAATCGTAGTCGGTGAGTATGGGCCCAAGGGTCTTGAGCCATTGAACGCCCAAAACCAGATCCGCTCCAGAAATTGGAAGTACAAAAAAATCGACCAAGAATTCATAATCGCTGTTGTGTAGATTAGCAAGTGCACTAGTCATACAAGTAATAAAAATGATAAGTAAAGATCGTTCCCACGAGGAATTATGTCAAGCACTGATTATCCACTTATTGTTGATTTGAATCAACCAAAGAGATTTGATTTGCATGAGTTTCTTGTCACTAAAAATGTAATTGCATAAAATAAGATAAGTTTAAAACACAAAGATATGATATAATTTAAAACATTAGTCATATATCAATCTCCCTCAAGTATGAATTTATGAATGAATCAATTTCCATCGTGACTTCTCTATCATGTGATGTTAATCAACCTTTTACTTATCATCAAGATGTAATGTCTTACTACCTTGATGGGTACATTAATCAGAAACCCCAATGTCTTGGTGATTCCTTTCATAATACTTGCATTAATTACTAAGGTCTTAAGATTACATTAATATTATAGCATCAATGTCTTGACTACTATAATACTAATGATGAAGTTGTCAACTTTAAAACAATGCAAACATGTCTGTTCTACATCATTTCATAAACAAGAATGATTGATCAAGACAACTTCATACAAGTCACATAATAGGAAAACATAACTTCACATTAATTATTCATAAATACACACTTGAGTTCCATTGAATCAGACTACAGAGGACTCTACTCAGACATAATGAAAGTAAATACAAAGGAAGAAGAAAGAACAAACTCCATTGTCATGGTAGTAGATCTTCAATCTTCAATTGCAATGCTACACTACTCCTAAGAATTGTTGTGTAAAAGGTGAGAATTCAGATCCTAAGATCTGATACAAGAGAGGAGAGTAGAGAGATAGGAGAGAAAAACTATCTAGATATCCCCATTTTTTAAGGCCTTTTACCTTTTATAGTGTTACAATTCTGCTGAAAAATAATTTGGCCGCTAAAATGGTCAGAAATGGGCGTTTTAGCGTTCGGCTTGATGCGTGACCAACTGCTTTCAACTGACGTGAGCGCTAAAACGGTCTGAATGAGCGTTTTAGCGTCCATGGCTGATAACCTCCCAACTGCTTTCAACTGACTCCAATGCTAAAACGCTTGATTTGAACATTTTAGCATTTCAGAACAGAGAAGAATTGCACATTCGAGCGCTAAAATGCTCAGTGTAGGCGTTTTAGCGCTGAGCTCCAGAGGCTTCCAATTCTGATTTGCATCAGCGCGCTAAAACAGTCTGTGTGGACGTTTTAGCGCTCAGCACCAGCAACTTCCTCCTTCGAACTGCAGCAGCGCGTTAAAACGGTCAGTGTGGCCATTTTAGCGCTCAACACTTAGGCAATTTTCTCCTCCAGAATCTTCTTCCTTCTTTTGATGCTTTTTGGGCTTCCTTTCCTGCAAGACAATGTAGATTTTCACAAACTCTCAGAACTTGCAATTTAGGAAATTTTAAGATATTAACCTCCTTTTTCAACCAATTATTCATACAAATTAATCCTAATTTGTGCTGAAAAACCTGATGAACCAGGGGTTTATCAAAATTCCCAAATTTGGACATTGCTGTCCTCAGTAATGCACTTGCAACAAAGAGGGATTCAAGATTCTTACAAATGAAACTCATGAGGATAGACTGGATTCAACAAGGGATCACATTGATTCAACTTACAACCATGCAATCTCTTATTTCACATGACTTGCACAACATCCTATATGCTTTTCAACAGATTAGTACAGATGACATACAGAGACTTCCAAACAACACACCCCCTCACTAGGATCTTCTCAAAAATTGTGAGAATTTAACTCTCTTGCACACTAGTGTTTAGGGATCAACATGTCACTCATTCTTCACTACACTCAAACTTCCATAGGCTTGCCCCTATTCTCATTATTCATGGCACAAATGATCTATAAGGCATATCAAAAAGGTCTTAACATGGTTTGCAATGAGGCTTGGTGTATGGCTTGACTAGAGGTAAGGCTTTCTGTGACAGGAAAAGTTCAGATCAAATGAATCAGATCCAGATAAGGGGGAATCACAATATTTGTCATTTCCTTCCTAATTCTCCAATCTTTCTTCCTTTTCATTCTTTGACTTTCTTCCTTCTTTTCTTCCTGACACTTTGTGTCTTTAACAAAAAATTTCTTTCTGTCTTTTTTCTTTCAGAAACTTTGTGTCTTTTAACATTTCACTTTACCTCCTCCAAAAACTCAAACACTTCGTGTTCCACAACCTTTTCTTTTTTTTTCTTTCCTTCTTTCTCATGTTTCAAAACACATCTTTCATTCACTTATTGCAAAGATACCTTACTTCCCACAAAACACTCCACCCCTTATCACTTATCTGAACTTTTCAGTCTAAAGGAATTGATGTGAGAGTACATTAGCAACAGATTAGGCTCAAAGGTTCATGCAACAGGAACTTAAGGGTTGACCATTTAACTTCCTGGTTCAAGAAGGAAATTCCTCTACCTTATGCATCATCAGCCATTTCAAACAAGAAACAAGGCAAGTTCTAGAGTTACTCATGTAGTGAAATGCTCTCTGAACAAAAATTTCTGTATAGGCTCAGTTTCCTCACAGTTCAGAGTGCATGCTTGACTTCCTCTCTATGCATCACAACTAATCTCTCTACTCTTACACATTGAATGAATCATGCAATCATTTCATTTCTCAACATGCAAGGTATAAGATTATATCCTTAATTTGATCAATCATCTAAAACTCTGATCAATCAAATCCTCATGAAATTTCAGCAAAAGAAAAAGAAAAATTTTTATCCTAATTCTAAACTACACTAACATCTAACTAGACTAAAAATTATTCACACTAAGAAAAACTAAAGAAAAGAGATTGAGATGTTCCCTATTTTGGCTCATCCACTCGTATGACCTCTCCATGCAGTATTCACTTGCCATTCAATCACATCACACCCACAATTCCCAGATTTAAATGTTGTTATCCCCAGCAACTAATTTAAATCTAAAACAGCAGTGGATCACTGAAACACATTCACATACAGTTAATAGCATCAGTACTATCAGAAATGTGTATCTACAAACAGTGAAATCTCAATGTACTGTAACAGATTATAAAATAACCAATATAAATGTATCAACAAAATAACCCATATACTGAAAAAGTAAAACAAAATAACAGCAGGAAAACTGCAAAATCATGACTCCACAAAGGATGTTGTCGCCTCATCATCAGAGTCAAAGGGGTCTCCTGGGTCAGAATGCGGGAGCGGTGTATAATCTGCCTGTGCAGCACCTGTACTGATCCCGGCTCCTGCACTAACCCCGGCTGATGGTCCGGCAGCATCCTGACTCGCAGCAACTGTCTCTCCCACCGGGGCCTGAACATCATGCTCAATGTCATCATCAGAGGACTCACTGTCATCATGCATATGGGCAGCGGCTGCTGCCTCGAAGGCATCCTCCTCCTCAGAATGAGGGTACACAGTAGGCTGAAAAGTGGACGTCAAAAGTCCCTGGGCCTCACAGATGTCGTTCAGCATCTTTATAACATGTGTCTGGAATGATTGTTGACCCGCCTGCATAAATTTGAGGCGACGACGTAAGTGGCCCATACGCATATCCCCATTTCTCAACCACTGTTCCCCTGCTTTAATGCGCTCTTCAAAGTCAGCATCCTCTGGCTTCTCTCTTTGCTTTCTGCCCGGTGTCAATCCCCTTGGACCTTCCCCTCCAATTCTTAACTGATCCCTGATCAGCTTGGAATCAATTTTGGGGTGCAATTTGACTTGCACTCCATTATCAGTAAGTCAACTTCAGCTTTCTAGCATAAAAGTTGAATCAGAGAGTAATGGCCAAGAGAAAATGTACTGGTATCAGAGTGGGCCATATCATAGATACTGTCTTGAAGAAGAGTAGGCAACTCCACTTTCCCCTTATTCATGATGGTTGAAATCAAAACAGACCTCATCAAGTTTACCTCTGCCTGGTTGGAGGAAGGCATAATGTTTGAGACAATGAAATGGAACCAGACCCTTGCTTCTCCATTTAACTGCCTCAACCACAACAGTTTGGGATTGACCCCATCCTTGGTCATCTCCCATTTTTCCCCAGGTTTTGCAACTGTGTGCAAAGTGGGTTCAGCCGCCCCTAATTTAGTCCATCCCTCAAAGGTAGGATCCCTCCTCCTGGGTGGGACATCAATCTTCCGCCAATTTCGGCAGAAGTCACAAGTCAAGGCCTGGGTAGTGTCACTGCTTTTGATCTTCAGCAACTTCTGGATGGTATAGGCATCATACTTGACCTGTTTACCTCTCACCCAGCTCATGAAGGTCCTCTGCCCTCCTTGATCTCCATTGTATGCATTGGAAAAGAACTCCCAGGCTATAATCGGGCTATTGTTCACCAATATCTCCCCAAAAGTGACCCATTCTCGTCTCCTCAATTGAGACTGGAACTCTGGGTATTCATCCATATCCAAGATGAATTGGCTTTCCCGGACGAATGGTCTATGTGAGGTTTTCTTATTGAAGCGGTCTTCATGTTCTGCACTTCGCCAGAAGTGCTCATCATATGCAGGAGGTGGGGGTGGTGTTGAATTTTTGGACCCTCTTGCCCTCTTTTTGTTGTGTTTCTTTGGTGGTGAAGCCGACATATCTGTTCAACAAAGGAAAAGTCAATAATGTAATGAACAATATAGCATATAATTCCCAGATTTAAATGAAGAACATCATGCAAGTTAATCCCTCATTACAACAGTGACACCCCCCTTAAATTCCCAGAATCAAGTAAAGTTATGTTTTGCAGCAGGGGCTGGGCGCTAAAACGGTCACATGGAGCGTTTTAGCGGCCTAGCCGCAATCCTGGTTTACACTATCTGATCGCTAAAACGTTGAGAACCAGCGTTTTAGCGCCCTGACTGTTCTAATTCAGGCATTTCAACAAACACCTTGTGTGTGTATGCAGTGGTTGGGCGCTAAAACGATCACTGGGAGCGTTTTAGCGGCCTGGCCGTAATCCCGTTGTACCCAGTCTTAGCGCTAAAATGTTGAGAACCATCGTTTTAGGGCTCTGACTATTCTGAGTCAGGCATTGTGGTTCATCATACAAACTCAGAAACCCAGAAACAACATCATTTACAGCCCCCCAATAATATACATAACACGAAATCAACATTGACATATAGAATCATGATAAAGAAATGAAAAGAATAAAAAAAACTAAAACCTAAGCAACCCTAAGCAACTCCTACATTTGCACTCCAAGAACATGAAGAAAAAGAAGATGAAAGATGGTTCGTACCTGTGCTTGGTGAAATGAACGAAATCTGAGAGTGAAAATCAAAGAAGTATGCAAGGGTATGCAGAAAGTATGTGTAGAGTGAAATGTGAGGAAGAAGAGTGATGGAAAAAGTGAGGGAAAAGAACCGTGTATTTCAATTTTAAGTGACTCGGCGCTAAAATGTTGAGAAGTCACCATTTTAGCGCCCAGGACCAGATAAGTTGACACACATGGTGTGCTACTCCGCGCTAAAACGGTCGTGATGAACGTTTTAGCACGCTAGACCAGAGAGCTTACACTTTGTGCATTTGTATAGCGCTAAAGCATTCAGTTTGAACGTTTTAGCACTCCAAGTCAGAGAGCTCGTATCTCAGAATCCTTGTAGAGCGCTAAAGCGTTCAGTTTGAACATTTTAGCGGTACAAGTCAGAGAGTTCACCTTTCAGAATTCTTGTAGAGCGCTAAAGCATTAGTTTGAACGTTTTAGCATTACAAGTCAGAGAGCTCCCACTCAGTGCAATCTCCTGGACGCTAAAATGGTCATAATGAACGTTTTAGCGCCCAGCACTTGTCAAAATTTTTATCAAAAATTGTCAACATTTTTCCCTCTTCTCTTCTTTCCACAAAATCTAATAATCAACAACACATACCTGGTACAGTGGGTTGCCTCCCACTCAGCGCGTGTTTAACGTCGTGAGCCTGACGGGTATGAACTAACTTACCTCTAACAAGGCAACTGAAATCAGTTGCCTGTCCACAACAGATCCAATGTACAGCTTTAACCTCTGACCATTAACAGTGAAGCTTTGGTCAGAGTCATAAGAACATATTTCAACCGAGCCATAAGGCTTCATGCTTTTAACCACAAACGGTCCAGACCAACGGGACCTCAACTTGCCTGGAAACAACCTTAACCTGGAGTTGAACAACAACACCTGATCCCCCTCTTTGAAGCCCCTAGGTGTGATCTTCCTATCATGCCACAATTTAGTTTTCTCCTTGTACAGGCTGGCACTTTCATATGCTTGCAGGCGGAACTCATCTAATTCATCCAGTTGCAGCAACCTTTTTTCACCTGCTGCCGTGGCATGTTTTCCCAAACAACAATTGCAATGGAGACATTCCAATTGGAGTTTTAAATGCTGTCATGTAGGCCCACAAGGTGTCATCAAGCTTTTTGGACCATGTTGTCCTGGCACTCCCAACAGTTTTCTCCAATATTCTCTTCAACTCATTGTTGGAAATTTCCACTTGACCACAAGTTTGTGGGTGGTATGGAGTGCTTATCTTGTGTCTAACTCCATATTTTGCAAGAGCATATTCAACCCACATGTTATCAAAATGAGTACCCCCATCAGTGATGATGGCTCTTGGAATTCCAAATCTGGCAAATATGTTCTTCCTCATGAAGGCAATCACTACCATAGAATCATTTGTTAGAGTGGCTATGGCTTCTACCCATTTAGAGACATAGTCAACTGCCACCAGGATATACTTGTTAGAGTAGGATGATGGGAAGGGTCCCATAAAATCCATACCCCAAACATCAAAAACCTCCACCTCCAGAATGTTGTTTAAAGGCATTTCATGTCTTCTAGAGATGTTCCCGGTTCTTTGGCAATTGTCACATGCCTCCACATATTTTCGGGCATCCTTGTACAATGTAGGCCAGTAAAAATCACTCATCAGAACCTTGGCTACGGTCCTTTCCCCTGCAAAGTGACCACCATAAGCTGAACCATGGTAGTGCCATAAAACCCCCTTCTGCTCTTCTTCTGGAATACATCTCCTTATGACTCCATCAGAACATCTATAAAAGAGATATGGTTCATCCCAGATGTATCTCTTCTCATCATGCAGAAATTTTTTCCTCTATTGGTAAGTGAAATCCTTTGGCTTGGCTCCAGCAGCTGTATAGTTGGCAAAATCAGCAAACCATGGTAGAGTGTCAACAGACAAAACTTTATCATGCACCAACTGTGCAACAGTACTAATGGCCAGCACTTGTTCATTTGGAAACTCCTCTCTGATCACTACCTCTGGACCTTCCTGTAAATCTGTCACTGTGATCCTTGATAAATGATCAGCTACCAAGTTCTCCACTCCTTTCTTGTCCTTAATCTCTACTTCAAATTCCTACTGAAGTAACATCCACCGGAGCAAGCTTGGTTTGGCTTCCTGTTTGGCTAACAAGTACTTCAATGCTGCATGGTCAGTATAAACAATAACTTTGGACCCTAGCAGATATGACCGAAATTTATCAAATGCATATACTATAGCCAATAATTCTTTTTCTGTTGTTGCATAATTCTTTTGTGCTTCATTCAGAATTTTACTGGCATAATATATAACATGCAATAATTTATCCTTCCTTTGACCTAGTACTACTCCCACAGCAAAATCACTGGCATCACACATAAGTTCAAAAGGTAATGAAAAATCAGGTGCCATGATTATGGGTGCAGTAATTAACTTGTCTTTCAACACATTAAATGCATGCAAGCAATCATCAGTAAACAGAAATTCTTGATCTTTTGCTAAAAGCTTGCACAATGGTTTTGCTATCTTGGAAAAATCTTTTATGAAACGGCGGTAAAAACCTGCATGTCCTAGAAAACTTCTCACACCTTTCATATTTATGGGAGAGGGTAGTTTTTCAATAACAGAGATTTTGGATTTGTCTACTTCAATGCCTCTGTTGGACACTTTGTGTCCCAAAACAATACCCTCTGTCACCATGAAGTGGCATTTCTTCCAATTCAGCACAAGATTACAATCTTGGCATCTTTTTAAAACACTATCTAAGTTTTCTAACCATGCATCAAAAGTAGGACCAAAAACAGAGAAATCATCCATGAAAATCTCAATACATCTTTCTACCATGTCAGAGAATATGGAAATCATGCACCTTTGAAATGTTGCAGGTCTTGCCCTGTGATCTTTCAGATATCTGTCTTGAAATCTGGCCAATCTGTGTCTCCAAATTCCTAATGGATGCTTCTTGATTCCTGAATGAAGTTTTAGTCTCTTGCATGAATGCAGATGTTTCTTCCCTGAAAGAATTGGATCCTTGAATAAAATCTTGAGTAGTCTTGGACAACTGGGCAAAGGCTTTCTCCCATGCTGAAGAATCTCCTAGTTGTTGTGTATGTGGTGGAGGAGGAGGATTTAACTGATGGTTGGAACTGTAACTGAACCCAGGGTGTTGATTTATGTTCTTCCATGGTGGCACATATAAATTTCGCCCCTGAGTGTTAGGGTTCCTCTGATCATACCACACTCCATTGACCTCAGCTTGTTCTGTAGATCCCCCATAATCACAATCATCTGTTACATGACTTTTTCCACATATTGCACACACAGAATTAGTGTCCACTGAAGCAACCTTTTGATTGGATAGTTGCTTAGTGAGAGCATCCAATTGCTGCTGTTGCTCTTTCTGAGTCTGCATCAGTTGATCATTCTTGGCTAACAAGGCATCATACCCATCCAACTTAATGATTCCTGTTCTCCTCTCAGCCACTGGAGCATTGTGAAATTCTTGAGATGCCAAAGATTCAAAAATATCAAGTGTCTCCTCAGGAGTTTTGGTTGTCAATGACCCACCAGCAGTGGCATTCACCAATGTCCTAGTGTTTGTAGTCATCCCCTGCAGAAAGATTGTTGCCTGATTCCACACTTCAATTCCATGTTGAGGACATTTCCTCAATAGTGTCTTGAACCTTTCCCAGGCCTCATAAATAGATTCTGACTCTTTTTGCTTAAAGCCTGTGATCTCATCCTTCAACTTTGCCCTCTTGGATGCTGAGAAAATTTTGGCCAGAAACTTGGTTTGCAAATCATCCCAAGTAGTAATGCTTCCTTGTGGCAATGACTGCAACCACCTTCTGGCATCATCCTTCAGTGAATGAGTGAATAACCTCAATAGAATAGCATCTTTTGTCACACCATTAATCTTCACAGTATCACTCAATAACAAGAAATTTTCAATATGCAGATATGGATCTTCTGCACTTGTTCCAGCAAACTGCTCCTTTTGCACCAACTGCACCAATGCAGGTTTCAGTTCAAAATTATTTGGCTCCACAGTAGGTCTAACCACACTTCCAATGGGTGGAATGACAGCAGGAGTCATGTAATCCCCCAATGTCCTTTGTGGTTGTTGCACATGATTTTTTGCCATATTTTCTGCCTGTACTGTAGCACTTGATTCACCACTGTCTAACAATTGCTGCCTTCTTCTGGCTGCCATTCTTCTCCTTCTAAGTGTCCTTTCTGATTCTGGATCAGACAACAAAGAGTTTTGATCAAAAGTACCTTGCATACACCAGAATTACAAGAGCACAAAGATTTATACAACAAAAATTAAAATGCTAAAAAATAAAAGACTCAATCTCAACAACTGATGGTGTTCATCAATGTTGAACATCAATTCCCCGGTAACGGCGCCAAAAACTTGTTTTGTAGATTAGCAAGTGCACTAGTCATACAAGTAATAAAAATGATAAGTAAAGATCGTTCCCACGAGGAATTGTGTCAAGCGCTGATTATCCACTTGTTGTTGATTTGAATCAACCAAAGAGATTTGATTTGCATGAATTTCTTGTCACTAAAAATGTAATTGCATAAAATAAGATAAGTTTAAAACACAAAGATATGATATAATTTAAAACATTAGTCATATATCAATCTCCCTCAAGTATGAATTTATGAATGAATCAATTTCCATCATGACTTCTCTATCATGTGATGTTAATCAACCTTTTACTTATCATCAAGATGTAATGTCTTACTACCTTGATGGGTACATTAATCAGAAACCCCAATGTCTTGGTGGTTCCTTTCATAATACTTGCATTAATTACTAAGGTCTTAAGATTACATTAATATTATAGCATCAATGTCTTGACTACTATAATACTAATGATGAAGTTGTCAACTTTAAAACAATGCAAACATGTCTGTTCTACATCATTTCATAAACAAGAATGATTGATCAAGACAACTTCATACAAGTCACATAATAGGAAAACATAACATCACATTAATTATTCATAAATACACACTTGAGTTCCATTGAATCAGACTACAAAGGACTCTACTCAGACATAATGAAAGTAAATACAAAGGAAGAAGAAAGAACAAACTCCATTGTCATGGTAGTAGAACTTCAATCTTCAATTGCAATGCTACACTACTCCTAAGAGTTGTTGTGTAAAAGGTGAGAATTCAGATCCTAAGATCTGATACAAGAGAGGAGAGTAGAGAGATAGGAGAGAAAAACTATCTAGATATCCCCATTTTTTTAAGCCCTTTTGCCTTTTATAGTGTTACAATTCTGCTGAAAAATAATGTGGACGCTAAAATGGTCAGAAATGGGCGTTTTAGCGTCCGGCTTGATGCGTGACCAACTGCTTTCAACTGACGTGCGCGCTAAAACGGTCTGAATGAGCGTTTTAGCGTCCATGGCTGATAACCTCCCAACTGCTTTCAACTGACTCCAACGCTAAAACGCTTGATTTGAACGTTTTAGCGTTTCAAAACAGAGAAGAATTGCACATTCGAGCGCTAAAACGCTCAGTGTAGGTGTTTTAGCGCTGAGCTCCTGAGGCTTCCAATTCTAATTTGCAGCAGCGCGCTAAAATGGTCTGTGTGGACGTTTTAGCGCTCAGCACCAGTAACTTCCTCCTTCGAACTGCAGCAGCGCGCTAAAACGATCAGTGTGGCCGTTTTAGCGCTCAACATTTTGGCAATTTTTTTCTCCAGAATCTTCTTCCTTCTTTTGATGCTTTTTGGGCTTCCTTTCCCTACAAGACAATGTAGATTTTCACAAAGCTCTCAGAACTTGCAATTTAGGAAATTCTAAGATATTAACCTCCTTTTTCAACCAATTATTCATATAAATTAATCCTAATTTGTGCTGTAAAACCTGATGAACCAGGGGTTTATCAATCGCCTACGAACAGATGGACACCCTTGCAAGAAGAGGTACAATCTAATTCCTCACCGCTGCCCACTAACACTTGAAAGCCTTGGGCCTGTTGTAATGGGAGGCCCAAAAACTTGACAATCCGCAGCTGAACGAAATTGTGGGTGCTACCACTGTCTATAAGAACCGACAAATGGGATTTACCAACCCTCCCCTATATTCGCAACGTCTGAGGAACTGAATGGCCCAGAAAAGCATGAAAGTTGATCTGTGCATTATCTGACCCTAAACTCGTATCCGGGGTTAGTTCAGGAGTCAGTGTCAACCCAGAGGTCTCCTCAAGAAACTGATGCATGTCGACAGCGTCGTCGGAATCTGGAGCGACAATTAAGAGCATAAGCGAACGTTTGCATCTGTGGTTAGGATGATATTTCTCATCACAATTATAGCATAATCCCTTGTCGCGGCGGATTTGCAATTCCTCTGGGGAGAGACGTTGAATCCTAGGTTTGGGATTTTGGCCAAATTTGGGTCTGGGAGGTGGCTGTGTGGCAGAAGGCGAAGAAATGCCCTTAGAAAATGAAGTCGTAACCAATGGGGCTCGAGAATTACCCCCCTGTGACCACGACGATGGGGAAGAGAACTTAGGGCGTGAGAGGACAGGCTGATCCCCCAATTTATCTTCCTGAAGACGTGCCAACCCAACGGCCTAGCGAGGGACATCAGTTGAAGCTCCTGAACATCACGCATAATTTCGGGTTTTAGTCCGGATACAAAGCAACTGAATAGGTAAGGAGAAGGCAATCCAACGCAACGATTAGCCAAGGTCTAAAACTGAGACTCATACTCACGGACGGTCACCGTTTGTAACAGCTTCATGAGGTCACCTTTGGGGTCTTCGTGTTGTGACGGAGCGAAACGAAGTTCCAATGCATGCAGCAACGCTTGCCAGGAAGTAATTTGGCCATTGGAAAACATCCATTGGTACCAAGCAAGAGCCTCACCTTCCATGTAAAAAGAGGCGATCTGTGGTCGTTGTGCGTCCGGAGTTCCATGGAACTCGAAAAATTGGGATATCTTGAAGACCCACCCTAACGGATCTGACCCATCAAACCGAGGAACATCAAGCTTAATAGTCGCAGCCTTGATTTCCGAAGGGATCGTTGAGCTGGTGGAAACCGCCGATGAGCCGGCCATGTGTAATGGCTGAGCAGCCGCATGCATTTCTAGAGAGGAAACTCTCTTGACCATTGACTGGAAGTCTTTTTGAAGGGCGAGTAGAGATTGGAGAAGTTTGGCTAAGGTGATAACAAGTGGTTCCGGGGGCTGTGGAATGCCAGCCAGGGTGGGCAGAAGCTCAATAAAAGCGCCAAATTGATAAAAGTAAAAATTGCCTTCTTCGAGGGAAGACGACCTCCTTACAACCACAAGGGTCTGGATAAAATTTCTGCTATTTTATTTCCCAAAGTAACTGTCTTTTATAACCTCATTACAACGCACCCCCAAATTAAACGCACACGACGCTAACATAAAGGAATAAAGCAACGTTACAAATAGTAGAAGGATCTAGTAACCGTATCCTTCCCAGCCAGCTAGTACACCTTACATAACAAACCCCATAACAGACTCTTTCCTACACACTGGTGACTCACACCTTTACACCATATAATCTTTCATCCATTTGGGCCTAACTTTATTTCTTCTAGACAATCTGCCCTTTGGGCTTACTTGATGCTCCAACATTTGGTCTTCCCAATTCCTATCAGCTTCATCTTCCTGCCTAATGGGCCCAGACAGCCCATTCATATCAGTATTGGTCTAGAGTATGTAATTTCTTTATTGTTGTCTTGAATTGATTAAATTCCTGAAGTTGTCATTGTAGATTTGAGCTGAAACCCATATGGGAGAATTCAAGTTATAAATACAGTGTTCTTTAGTCTTACAGTGATTTTATTGTTTAATTCCTTCCGTAATTGATATTTAGTATCTTATCATATTGTTAGTTGTCTTTCTTGTTAATTCTTCATTAGAAAATGTACAAACCTAGATTTATGGTAATATGAAATGCACAAAAAAAAGTGTTGGTGATTAAAATTTTAAATTCGAATAAATTTATGAAGTTTTTTTTTTTTACGGGGCTTTTTAGCTGAAATATTGTTAGAAACTTTAACCTAAGCCATCAACTGTTGTGAGACAAACTATAGTTAGAAAATTGGGTTAACATGCATGTGAAATAATTATGATTAGAGAAAAATAATTCAATTAATAATATTTTGTTTAATTAAATCACTCATGTAACCATCGTTAATAAAATCGAACCAGATCGGCCAAGTCGACCAGGGAACCGGTTATATAACCGGATCAGGTGAAGCAATAGATCGGTTATGCATCAGAATCGGTGTGATTCAGTGCGACCCGGCCGGAAACTGGTGACCCGACCTGGTCCCCAAAAAAAAATCCAAAAAATCTTCTTTCAAAAAAAATATATAATGGACATATTTGAGTATTTTTTCCTTATTGACTTATTTAGGTTATGTACCTACAACACTAATATTATCTCAATTATGCACTCTGTAGGAAGTTTTGATTTGATTTATAGCTAGAGATGTCGTTTACTGAACCTGAAGCCCCATATCGCGATCATTATATTTTTGTTTGATTCTTTATTGGATAATAATGTGAGATTTATTATTTTTATATTACAATATTTGAATTTTTTTATCATTTTTCTAGATATTTGAGTATGTTTATAATTTTTTAATATAGATTATAGAATTGCATATAATTACAGGATCATGCAGTTCAACTAATAACCTACCAGTGATCCAGTACCTTGATCGGGTCGGTCTTAATAACATTGCATGTAACTTTGGGTGGTAGATAATAGTTAGGTAAAGCTCTTGTTGAATTTTAGGGAAAAAAAATTATTTTTATTGTCTAATTCAATGTTATTAACAACGGCCTCGTCATTGACCCGGTCGAGGTACTTGGTCACTGGTAGAACCTCATGACCCGATAATAATATGCAATTCTTGAAAGTAAACTGGCCTTTGAAGGCCGATGCATGTAAGGTGTAAAACAAAAATTTTACTGCGGAACATACATGCACACATAGGTTCATGCTTTAAGACAGCATGATGTTACCTTGTTTTTGGCCTGATCAGTCAGGGAGATCAGATGTCAGGCTTGAAGGGTTCAAACCCTCTAATGGTGATCCACACCACCGTTCGTCAATGATGCAAGAACCCTTTCTTGAAAGCCACCAGATGAACACCACAGTGAGGCTTGCTATGCGCACAAGTGGTGAAGGTGGAGGCTAGGTATTCTGTTTGGAAAGGTGTAGTGAGCTACCCTACAGAATGGTGCATAGATGGAGGAGAGTTGGCTAGGTTTTTCACAAAACCCTAAGGTGAGGAACAAGTCATATATATGCGCACACTTGGAGAGGAGGAGGGAATTAAATCATTCAAAATGAAAAACAAACTTTCAAATCTCTTTGAAATTTGTGCATAGAACAGTGAGATAAGGTGGAGCTGTTGCAAAACTAACTTTGCCAACAACCTCCAATCTTATCCACATGAAATTAAGTTCAAAATAATTTAAACTTAAATTCATAAACTTCATATAGTATATACTTCTCATGCGCATAATTCAGCCCTAGAATGGGTCCAAATATATTGAGTAGTTGCATTCAAAATTTGAATCAACTCACCCACTGATTCCCTCAACCACCAAATCTGAATGGAGGTTTGTTTTAAGTGATAAGATGACATTCTTATCACCTAAAACTTGCGCACCAAACAGCCAAGGAAGTGCCTCCAAAGATGCTTCTTGATCCAAGGAATATGCTCCAATAAGATCCTGTCTTATCCTTTTGTTATGAAACAACTTTTCAAAACCAATTCAAATTCGAATTCAAACACTTGAATTCAAACGTTCAAACATTCAAATTCAAAATTCAAAATTTCAAATTTCAAATTCAAAATTCGAATTTCAAAATTCAAATCCAAATTCAAATTTCAAAATTCAAATTTCAAATTTCAAATTTCGAAATTTCAAAATTCAAAATTCAAATTTCCAATTCAAAATTCGAAATTCAAATATTTGATTATTAATTTAACTAATTAAATTAATTAGTAATGGCTTGGACTATCCAAGCCCATTACTAAACTCCATGCACCACCCACCCATTTAGGTGGGCTTCCAAACAGCTTCTTGGGCTAACAACATTATTAGGCCCAATACCTTTAAAGCTAGTCCATCATGACTACAAGGTGTTAGTGTGTGACCCATTAGGTCCAACTTAGCTTCTGACATAACTGGGCTTGGGCCCAACAAGCCCACAACCCAATTAATGACAACACATAGCACTAGCAATGCTTTGTTGCCCCAGAACTAGTCAGATTAATGACTTGATCAACCTATTGCACATATTTGGTTACCGTATGTATTTCCCTTCGTCTCGGTTATCTTCCCATTAACCTAGGGTAAGGAAATGTATCAACCCCTACGGTTTAGGGTAAGCTTTATTCGAAATAGGGAATCTTCAATTTACTGACTCTAAAGGCAGATCATCTCATGATCTCTTTTACTATGCATAGATTCCCGAGTCCCTGTAAATGTCATCCCGATTTCTCCGGTTTACAGATAACCTAATCTCTCACAGAGATTTGACGAATTCCTTCAGCTTATTACCCTAGCCCTGTGCCCTTTAAGGACACGCCCAACAGTATACCTATGAGTCTCCATGTTTCAGGCAGACGAGGTATACAATCAAAACATGCCTTCAAGAACACAGTCTAGGTAATAACTTCTGGTCTAAGGAAAGACATACCCAAACATAAAGAGATTACTCTAATGACACTATCTGTGAGATTTCCTCATAGAGTCTCTTTTTGGGTCTGTTCAGTGCGAGCTATACTCTTATAGGTCCACCCACGACTTTAGCTAAGATATCTCCATATCTGCAGCTCATAAGGTCTTTACCTTGTATCCATATACAAGTAGATAAGTCGTACTAGTCTTTACTCGAGATCACTGATCCCCAAACTCAGTGTCTCTAGACTAGGAACATATAATTAGGAATAGACATGCAATATCCTTGAATCCTCATGATCGTGATCTCATCACAGATACTCAAGAGATACCTGTTCTATTCCAAGGGGTTTATCCAGTTCATTCATATAATATTAACAGTAATATCGAGACACAATATGAAACTGAATAAATAGTGCTTACATTTATTTGCGACAAATAAAGTTCTACATCTAGTGTCCTTTATTTAATCAAAAGATTGTCTCTAGGACACCCATATGCTAACAAGCTCCCACTTGGCCTAGAGCCAATCAGACCTAAGTCGTATGCCCAAAGCCTCATAATCACTATCATGTTTTCTCTGAGAGACAGCCTTTGTCAGAGAATCGGCCAGGTTATCGTCTGTGGGAACATAATCCATTTTTACATCATTCCTATCAATGATTTCTCTAATCAAATGATATCTGCGGAGCACGTGTTTAGATCTTTGATGAGACCTAGGTTCCTTTGACTGCGCGATGGCTCCAGTGTTGTCGCAAAGCAACTGTATGGGCTCATCCACGCTTGGAACCACCCTTAGTTCATTTATGAACTTCTTGATCCACACTGCCTCCTTAGCTGCTTCTGAAGCAGCTATGTATTCAGCCTCTGTCGTTGAGTCTACTGTTGTCTCCTGCTTGGAACTTTTCCAAGACACTGCCCCACCATTTAAGGTGAATACGAATCCTGACTGTGACTTGCAGTCATCTTTGTCACTCTGAAAGCTGGCATCAGTGAACCCTTTCACTGTTAACTCATTAACCCCACCATAGACCAGAAACGCATCCTTAGTTCTTCTTAAGTATTTAAGGATGGTTTTGACTGCCGTCCAGTGACCCTCTCCAGGGTCTGACTGGTATCTGCTCGTAATGCTTAAAGCATATGAGACATCTGGTCTCGTACATATCATGGCATACATGATGGATCCAATAGCCGAAGCGTATGGAATTCCACTCATGCGATCCTTCTCAGGCTGTGACTTAGGACACATAGCCCTTGATAGGTGTACCCCATGACTGACAGGAAGAAAACCCCTTTTCGACCCTTCCATGCTAAACCTCTTTAGCATCTTGTTAACGTACGTGGATTGAGATAAACCCAGCAGCCTCTTGGATCTATCTCTATAGATCTTTATACCGAGTATAAAGGCTGTCTCTCCCAAATCCTTCATGGTAAAGTTTTCTGAAAGCCACTATTTCGTTATTTTTAATGTGGGGATGTCATTTCCTATTAGCAATATGTCATCTACATAAAGCACTAGGAAGATGACATTACTCCCACTTACCTTTCTGTAAACACAAGGTTCATCCTCGTTCTTGATAAAACCGTTACTCTTAACGACTTCATCAAAACGTATATTCCAACTCCTTGATGCTTGCTTTAGCCCATATATTGACCTTTGTAGTTTGCATACCATATGCACCTGATCTTTGTTTTCAAAGCCTTCAGGTTGTGTCATGTACACTTCCTCCTTCAAGAACCCATTCAAGAAGGCGGTCTTGACATCCATTTGCCAAATTTCATAGTTGTGGTATGCTGCTATTGCAAGCATGATCCTAATAGATTTGATCATGGCAACTGGTGAAAAAGTTTCGTCATCGTCAACTCCTTGTCTTTGACGATACCCTTTCGCCACCAACCTAGCTTTGTAGGTCTGAGCGTTGCCATCTGCATCAGTCTTTCTTTTAAAGACCCATTTATTACCGATAGGAACTATTCCTTGCGGTTTAGGAACCAAGGTCCATACCTTGTTCTGATACATCAAATCCATTTCAGATTCCATGGCTTCAAGCCATCTTGAGGAGTCAACATCTTTGACCGCCTCCTCGTAGTTACTTGGTTCATCATCCTCAACAGTTTGTTGATTCTCAATCACAAACCCGTACCTTTCAGGTGGATGGATGACCCTCGTAGATCTACGGAGTTGTGTGTTTACTTCTCCATTGGAGAACGTCGCCTGCGGAGCAGACTCGGGTTCCTCAATCTGTTCTTGTGGATCTTGCACTTCTTCAAGATCAATCTTACTCCCACTGCCTCCTTGAGAGATCAAATCCTTCTCAAGGAACTCAGCATTCTTTGACACAAACACTTTGTGTTCTTCCATGGAGTAGAAGTAGTATCCCTTAGTACCTTTAGGATACCCCACAAATAGACATTTAGTACTCTTAGCACTAAGTTTGTCTGATGTCAACGATTTGACATAAGCTGGCGATCCCCATACCCTGAGGTAACTCAGGTTGGGTCTCTTACCACTCCATATCTCATATGGTGTGGTCTGAACAGATTTAGACGGTACCCTATTTAGAAGGTATGTCGCTGTGTCTAAGGCATATCCCCAAAACGATTTTGGAAGTTGAGTCTCACTCATCATAGACCTAACCATGTCTAACAAGGTCCTGCTTCTCCTTTCGGAGACACCGTTTTGGTGTGGTGTGTAAGGAGCGGTAAATTGTGAGAGAATTCCATTTTCTCTTAGATAACCCTGAAACTCGTGGCTCAAATATTCACCACCACGATCTGATCGTAATGTCTTAATCATCTTGCCACGCTGTTTCTCCACCTCATTCCTAAACTCTTTGAACTTTTCAAAAGCTTCAGATTTATATCTCATTAGGTATATATACCCAAATCTTGATTTGTCATCTGTAAAGGTAATGAAATAAGAATATCCACCTCTAGCCTCAATAGACATTGGGCCACATACATCAGTATGAATGAGTTCTAATAACTCACTAGCCCTATGACTCTCAAGCCCTTTGGGCTTTTGTTGAATCATTTTCCCAGCTAGACAAGATTCACACTGTCCATAGGATTCCAAATCCATGGAGTCCAGGTATCCATCTCTATGCATCCTAGACAATCTTGTTTCATTTATGTGCCCTAGTCTACAGTGCCAAAGATAAGATTGATTATCCGTCCTAGGTCGTTTCACATCTATATTGAGCACTTCATTTCCCATTTCCAACACATACAATCCATTTATTAAAGAAGCAGTACCGTAAACCATATCATTTAGAAAAAGTACCATTCCTAATACTGAAAGTATATCCATCTTGTTCTAAACAAGAAATTGAAATAATGTTTCTAGAAATTTGCGAAACATAAAGACAATTATTCAAATGCAATAAAAGGCCCGTAGGCAAAATAAGGTCAGCATCTCCAACTGAATGAGCAGCAACTCTTGCTCCATTACCAACGCGGAGATCCACCTCGTTTCTATCCAATCTCCTTGGGCTCCTAAGTACCTGCAACATATTGCAGATATGAGAACCACATCCGGTATCCAATACCCATGAGGATGGATTAGCATAAGAATAATTTATCTCAATCATGAAAATACCTGAGGCAGAAGCATCACCATGCTTTTTGTCCTTCACATTGTTCAGGTAGTCTGGACAATTCCTCTTCCAGTGGCCTTTCTTGCCACAATGGAAGCACTCAGCATCACCCTTGTCCTTAGGTGCCTTCTTACCCTTCTTCTTGCCCTTCTTCTTCTTGGATTTTCCTTTGGGCTTAAGGGGGTCACCTTTTGCAGGCTCCTTACCCTTTCCCTTGGACTTGCTAGGCCCACCAATCAAAAGAGCCTGTGTCCTATCCTTCTTGATAGACACTTCAGCTGTTGTTAACATGCTTAACAACTCAGGCAAGCTCACTTGCATCCCATGCATATTGTAATTCATGATGAATTGACTGAAGGAAGATGGAAGTGAGGTGAGGACTAAGTCATTACTTAGCTCGGCATCCATGATGAAGCCTAGGTTTCCTAGCTTCTCAATCAGCCCGATCATCTTGAGAACATGGCTGGCAACAGACATGCTCTCAGTCATCCTACAAGAGAACAGTTCTCTTGAGGCCTCATACCTCTCATGCCTGCCTTTAATATCATACAACTCCTTGAGATGTACGATAATAGAGGGAGCATCCATATGCTCATGCTGCTTTTGCAGTTCAGGCGACATGGATGCCAACATGATGCATACTGCCATCACATTGCCATCCAAGTGCTGTTGATGGGTTACGAAATCAAATTCCGCAAACCCTTCTTCCCCTTCCCGTGGAGCTACGGGTATTACAGCATCTAAAATGTAGGCAATCTTTTCAGCCCTTAGAACTATTCTTAGGTTCCGATACCAGTCCATAAAATTTGAACCGGTCAGTTTATTCGTATCGAGTATTGAACGCAGTGACAGTGGATTAGTCATACTATAAGCTGAAAAGGATGTAAAGATAGTTTTAGTTAATATACGGTTATGTAGTGAAAAAGCAAATTATTAAAGACTTGAAATAATTTGCCACTCCCACTATTTTATCTAAGTCAATGACCCTTCCTTTGACTTAGGGTTAATCTACTTTAGATTTTACCTTAGTGGGATTAAGAGTGCGATTATTTATTTTAACCTCCGTCTGAGACCGCAAGATTAATTTAAATAAAGGGTTGATCTTTATCAACAGTATCTCATACCCTCTCTTAACATTAGGTTGACAACTCTTTGTCACTTAGTGGTGCATCTCATGCAACCAACCTAGCACCATTACCCTAAGCACATAAGCCCGGCTGTGCCTGCAACTTATGTCTTAGTTAAGCATTAAACCAGCACCCTAAGTGTCTTACACTTCAAACACTACTCTAGCCCAACGAAATAGTGGGTCCCAACTGAGTTGTGGAGCACCACTACGTAGAAGAGTTTTGAGTAGCATTGGTGGTGGGAGATAATCATATGCTTAATTATTTATTCCTTTTAAGGGTTCCTTTTATCTTGGGGTTAATTAGGTCCCATCAAACGCATATTGTAAGTTATCATTCTAGTCGTTACCTATGTCAAACATCTATCGGTATACACTAGTCGCTATTGGACAAACATAATAACCATACAAAACGCGGTTTGCCCAATTTATGCATACTAGACGTTCTAATCATACATGCATATAAACAGTTTATATTGAGATAGCCATGGTGCTCGCGCTTTTGTCCTTTTTGCTTCTTTAAGCAACGGTCGCTTGTCGTCTATACGCCACTAGCCTATTTCTCTAATTACAAATAATTAAAGAAACTCCATAACACTTTGGAGGAACAAAATTACAAAATTTAAATTACAAATATACTTGTAAATTAAAATGCGCGATTACACATAAATTTTAAAATTCAAAAATTCAAATCCGGGCACCATGACCATCCCCTTCCTGTTTGTACCTGAAAAGTTCAAAACTTGCAAACACAAACATTATATTATCACATAACATTTTCACATGTATTTTGACATTTAACATTTAAACATCAAAATAACATCAAGATTCATAATCTTAAATTTCTCATTGGCCGAATTTAAAAACAATTTCAATTCAAATTTTGTTAATTCTTTCTTAAAGAAAACAAAATTAAACCATGCATGTAGCCATATATCCCTACATGGCCGAATCATATAGGTAACTATATGATAAATTTGTCACAAAATTTCGTGCATATAAACATGACACAATTCATTGAGAAAAATAAGAAATCATTCAAGGTACTCTTAGTACCCTCCATGGCCGAATCTACCCTTTCAAAAAGGGTGTTCCTTTTAGAACTTTCATAAAGAAAAGAAACTAAACCATGATGCATAATGTTTTATGAACACAAAATCAAATTTTCATGTTCATAAAAACAAAAACTTTAACACTTTAAAGGATTTGTGATTCAAAATCCACATGCAGAATTTAAACTTTAACCCTTTAAAGATTTTTGACCGTGAAAGACTCTTTTCACAAACAAGGTACCATCACCCGTCGATGGTAAAGCAACCGGGCTCTGATACCACTTGAAAGTAAACTGGCCTTTGAAGGCCGATGCATGTAAGGTGTAAAACAAAAATTTTACTGCGGAACATACATGCACACATAGGTTCATGCTTTAAGACAGCATGATGTTACCTTGTTTTTGGCCTGATCAGTCAGGGAGATCAGATGCCAGGCTTGAAGGGTTCAAACCCTCTAATGGTGATCCACACCACCGTTCGTCAATGATGCAAGAACCCTTTCTTGAAAGCCACCAGATGAACACCACAGTGAGGCTTGCTATGCGCACAAGTGGTGAAGGTGGAGGCTAGGTATTCTGTTTGGAAAGGTGTAGTGAGTTACCCTACAGAATGGTGCATAGATGGAGGAGAGTTGGCTAGGTTTTTCACAAAACCCTAAGGTGAGGAACAAGTCATATATATGCGCACACTTGGAGAGGAGGAGGGAATTAAATCATTCAAAATGAAAAACAAACTTTCAAATCTCTTTGAAATTTGCGCATAGAACAGTGAGATAAGGTGGAGCTGTTGCAAAACTAACTTTGCCAACAACCTCCAATCTTATCCACATGAAATTAAGTTCAAAATAATTTAAACTTAAATTCATAAACTTCATATAGTATATACTTCTCATGCGCATAATTCAGCCCTAGAAGGGGTCCAAATATATTGAGTAGTTGCATTCAAAATTTGAATCAACTCACCCACTGATTCCCTCAACCACCAAATCTGAATGGAGGTTTGTTTTAAGTGATAAGATGACATTCTTATCACCTAAAACTTGCGCACCAAACAGCCAAGGAAGTGCCTCCAAAGATGCTTCTTGATCCAAGGAATATGCTCCAATAAGATCCTGTCTTATCCTTTTGTTATGAAACAACTTTTCAAAACCAATTCACATTCGAATTCAAACACTTGAATTCAAACGTTCAAACATTCAAATTCAAAATTCAAAATTCAAAATTTCAAATTTCAAATTCAAAATTCGAATTTCAAAATTCAAATCCAAATTCAAATTTCAAAATTCAAATTTCAAATTTCAAATCTCAAATTCAAAATTCGAATTTCGAAATTCAAATTCTAAATTCAATTTCAAAATTCAAATTTCCAATTCAAAATTCAAATATTTGATTATTAATTTAACTAATTAAATTAATTAGTAATGGCTTGGACTATCCAAGCCCATTACTAAACTCCATGCACCACCCACCCATTTAGGTGGGCTTCCAAACAGCTTCTTGGGCTAACAACATTATTAGGCCCAATACCTTTAAAGCTAGTCCATCATGACTACAAGGTGTTAGTGTGTGACCCATTAGGTCCAACTTAGCTTCTGACATAACTGGGCTTGGGCCCAACAAGCCCACAACCCAATTAATGACAACACAGAGCACTAGCAATGCTTTGTTGCCCCAGAACTAGTCAGATTAATGACTTGATCAACCTATTGCACATATTTGGTTACCGTATGTATTTCCCTTCGTCTCGGTTATCTTCCCATTAACCTAGGGTAAGGAAATGTATCAACCCCTACGGTTTAGGGTAAGCTTTATTCGAAATAGGGAATCTTCAATTTACTGACTCTAAAGGCAGATCATCTCATGATCTCTTTTACTATGCATAGATTCCCGAGTCCCTGTAAATGTCATCCCGATTTCTCCGGTTTACAGATAACCTAATCTCTCACAGAGATTTGACGAATTCCTTCAGCTTATTACCCTAGCCCTGTGCCCTTTAAGGACACGCCCAACAGTATACCTATGAGTCTCCATGTTTCAGGCAGACGAGGTATACAATCAAAACATGCCTTCAAGAACACAGTCTAGGTAATAACTTCTGGTCTAAGGAAAGACATACCCAAACATAAAGAGATTACTCTAATGACACTATCTGTGAGATTTCCTCATAGAGTCTCTTTTTGGATCTGTTCAGTGCGAGCTATACTCTTATAGGTCCACCCACGACTTTAGCTAAGATATCTCCATATCTGCAGCTCATAAGGTCTTTACCTTGTATCCATATACAAGTAGATAAGTCGTACTAGTCTTTACTCGAGATCACTGATCCCCAAACTCAGTGTCTCTAGACTAGGAACATATAATTAGGAATAGACATGCAATATCCTTGAATCCTCATGATCGTGATCTCATCACAGATACTCAAGAGATACCTGTTCTATTCCAAGGGGTTTATCCAGTTCATTCATATAATATTAACAGTAATATCGAGACACAATATGAAACTGAATAAATAGTGCTTACATTTATTTGCGACAAATAAAGTTCTACATCTGTCCTTTATTTAATCAAAAGATTGTCTCTAGGACACCCATATGCTAACAATTCTATAATTTGTATTAAAAATTTATAAACATACTCAAATATCTAAAAAATGATAAATATTTCAAATATTTTAATATAAAAAATAATAAAGCACACATTATTATAAAGCATCAAACAAAAATATAATGATTATGATATGGGGCTTCCGGTTCAGTAGATGACATTTTTAACTATAAATTAAATCAAAATTTTCTACATAATTGAGATAATATTAGTATTGTAGGTACATAACCTATGTAAGTCAATAAGCAAAACAACTCAAATATCTCCATTATGATTTTATTTTATTTTTTGAAAAAAAAAATTGTAATTTTTTTTTGGACCAGGCCGGGTTACCGGTTTTCACGAAAACCGGCCGAGTCACACGGGTTCTGATGCATGGCTGATTCATTACTTCACCTGCATCGGGTCGACCCGTCTGGGCTGGTCCGATTTTATTAACATTGATCTTATTTGTAAACTTTTAAGTGGAAAAAAAAAACCTCATATGTCCTATAAGAAATGAAAGATGTTAAATAGGATTGAACCATTTGTTCATCATGAGAAAAATAAAATAAAATGGCCAAAAAAAATAGAAGGCAGATACTTAAAATATTTAGTGATTGAGTAATGTTATACACCTGTAAACAATTCCTTCATATCTGTTTCATCATTTGATTGTAATTGATCCCACCAAAATTTTTATCGTTCTCCCATTTTATGGGAATGAATTCGTGTGATTTCACTTGATCAAGTTGTATATATGAAATTTTTTTTTATCATTGACAGAAAAATCAATAATTATTTTTTTTATCATTCTGTATTTTAATAATTTTTTTATCTCTTATAACAGTTAATTTATTTATCAACAGTTAATAACATTTTATTAAATATAAACTTATACGTGAGAGGGGATCGGTACGCCACCTTATTGACGTAAGGGTTTTAGAGACAAAATAGTGATATGTAATAAATATTTTCTTTAATGATTTTACACATAATTAGATTAATGAATTTATGAGTTTAGTATTTCTCATGTTCTTAGAGATAATTTTTATGTAGTCCATATTTTTTCTTCCTCTCTTTCTTCTCTCCATATGACTCCATATACTTTTAGGTATCTATACGAGATAAATTTCCTTGTCTCAACATTAGAAATATTAAACCCAAAAATATATAGTTCTTTTTTTTCTTTCTTTCTTTTTAATTTTTTAGTTTTTAGTTTACACACCTCAAGCATGAACAGAGTTACATTGACCAAAATGTCACATTTTGGTAAAATTTTTATTCAAATATCATGCGAACAATACTTTTTACCGACTGCCACGTGACATGATTCGTTACGACTGGTAGCGAATTACGTTCGCCAATGATTTCGTGACATGTAGCCATATTCCATACCAAATTCGCTACGGCTGGTAGTGAATTATGACACGTCAGCTTTTTCCTGCAAAAGTGTATCACGTGTCACAAAATCATTGGAGAACATAATTCGTTACCAGTCGTAGCGAAGTACGCCACGTGACAGTTTGGTAAAAAAGGCTTTTTTCTCATGGATAGATTTTTTGCCCAAAAGGGACATTTCCCGTTATTGTTGGAGATTGTATGTATCGGTATATTAGCCGTTATGAGAATATTATTATGTAACGGTATATTAGCTGTTATGAGAATATATTTTGTAACTGTAGATAGGGTATTTACTTCTGTAACTGTAGTATTTATTATCTTTTGTAACCGTAGATAGTGTATTTACTTTTGTAACTGTAGTATTTATTACGGTGTTTACTTTTGTAACCGTAGTATTTATTTGCGCCTATTTAAAGGCTCCCAATTTATGAGATAACCATCCGGTGAAATACCAAGTTTATTTTGGTATCAGAGCAATCCTAGTATACACGTTTCCACATTTCCTTTCAGTGTGAAAGCTGGTCCACTCAACATGGCCACTGGTGGTCACGGCAAGTCTAAAACAACCGATCCTAGTTCGCCATTTTTCTTGGCTGGATCCAATAGTCCAGGTCTCTTGTTAACGATTGTCATGCTGCTTGGTGAAGCCAACTATGAAAACTGGGCCAAGCTCATGAAAAACGCATTGAAGGCGAAAAATAAATTGAGTTTTGTGACTGGATTAGTCAAGAAACCAAAGGAGGACGATGCCGAAGAGTGGTGCGCCTGGGAGATGTGTAATTCGGTGCTCAATGGTTGGATTCACAACACCATTGATGCAAAACTTCAACCATTCATCAAGTGTTTTGATGACGTCAAGAACTTATGGAATGATCAAAAGGAAAGGTATGCGGTGCAAGACTTTCCAAGACAATATCAACTAAAATCTAGTTTAGCCAGTATCAAGCAACATGGAGATAGCGCTGGTGATTATTACACCAAGCTAAGAGCTGTAGGGGATGATCTGGAAGGCAGCAAAACTCGCAAGTCTTGCTCTTGTGGTGATAAGTGTGACTTTGCCAAAGAAATCGAAGAGGAGCAAGAACATGATCGAGTTTATCAATTTCTGATGGGGCTGGATGACTCTGCATTTGGCAATCTACGATCCCATATTCTCAACACTTCTCCTCTTCCTAATGTCAACAAAGTGTACATAATTGTCACTCAAGAGGAGACCCATCGCAGTATCTCTCGCGTTCAAGATGAGCGAAGTCAGGTAGTGGGATCCTCAGCCCAAACTGATTCATGAAGCGGACAGACGCAGCCGTGCAACAACGGATGGCTCCTGACAAACCACATGTCAGAATGCCTTGCACACATTGTGGCAGGACCAGTCACGACCCTTCCAAGTGTTGGAACATTCATGGTTTTCCACCAAACAAGAGTGGTGGTCGCGGACGAGGAAGGGGAGGACGTTCTGCAGGACGCTATACGCATGCACATGCGACGCTTGCGATGGATACCTCACACCCAGTTGCTGCTAATTCTCTTCCTCCAGACGCCTCACATTTTGCTTCTCCACAGGTTGCTGACCACTCTGTTTTGACCCCAGAAGCTGTGAACAAATTGTTAACATTGGTAGACCAGACTCAATCACATGAAAAACTAACTGGTAAGCGTATTTATTCTAAATGGCTCATTTATAGTGGGGCCTCACGTCATATGATGGGAACTTTAGCTTTATTAGCTGACATTACACCTATCCCATCTCTACCTGTGACACTACCAAATGGATCTATTACTTATGCTGCAAAGTAAGGCTCGATGGTGTTTAATACAAACTTTAGATTATCAAATGTTTTATATGTGCCTAACTTACGCTGCAATCTCATTTCTGTTTCTCAATTGCTTCATTCCAAAAGCAGCAGTATCACATTCACTGATAAAAAGTGCATTTTGCAGGACCAAGTGCTGAAAAGGGAGATTGGTTTGGGTGAACTTCATGAAGGAGTATGTGTTTCGGCCTCTGTGTGCTTCAGCTTCGGCAGTTCAAGCAGGAGAGTCAATTGAATTGTGGCACAACAAGCTAGGCTATGCATCCTATGATATTTTCTCTTTGATTCCAGAATTTAAATTTTTGAATAATAAAGATGTATCTAAGACATGTGAAGTTTGTCATCGTGCCAGGCAAACTAGATCAGTGTTTCCTGTAAGTGTTTCTCGCAGCAAAGAATGTTTTGATTTAATCCATTGTGACATTTGGGGTCCGTATAAAAATTCTTCTTCTTCTGGTGCACATTATTTTTTATCTGTTGTGGATTACTATAGCAGGCATGTATGGGTTTATATGTTGGTAGATAAAAGTGAAACTTATGATCACATGTGCAAATTTCTGGCTATGGTTCTAAACCAATTTGGTAAAATCGTACAAATAATAAGGTCTGATAATGGGACTGAGTTCAAATCTAATAACATGATGAATCTCTTGAATGAAAAAGGTATTTTGCAGCAAACAAGATGTGTTTATACGCCTGAACAGAATGGGAGAGTAGAAAGGAGGCACAGACACATCCTTAATGTGTCGTGTGCCTTGCTGTTTCATGCAAATCTTCCTGTTGATTTTTGGGAAGAAAGTATTCTTGTTGATGTTCATGTAATTAATAAAACACCTACAAGGATTCTCCAAGGCAGGTCACCACATGAAGAATTGTATGGAGTTAAACCAGATTATAGATACTTGCGCACGTTTGGTTGTCTATCTTTTGCTAATGCCAGACCAAAACAACTGACAAGTTTGCTCCACGTTCGCGAAGATGTGTTTTCATCGAATATGCAATGGGGAAGAAAGGTTGGAGATTGTATGATATAGAAGCGCAACAAAGCTTTGTGTCTAGGGATGTAAATTTTTTTGAAAATACCTTTCCATTTCGCGAAGCTCCAGCTCAGTCTGTTTCTGCACCAAATTCTCACGTGCCTGAAGTGCAAAATTATTCTGACGAAGATCATATTATTTATGACGGTTTTGATACGATTAATTCCTCTAATAACATACCAGCATCTCGTGGTTCATGTGTTCCTATGGACGATAGGGGGAGTACTTCGCTGGAAGCAACACCTACTAACGAAGTCGTTTCTATGGAAGAAAGGGAGCTCTCCTTGTTGGAAACAAACTCGAATTCTACTGGTGCACCAACTCAACAACGGTTGATGGAAAAAGATCAGCATAGTGCAGTCAGACGCCAGCAGCTTACCAGGAAGCCTCCAATCTATTTGCAGCACTATGCATGTCAAGTAGCTGAAACACATACTCCTTCGTCTCTCCTTACTCAAACCAATGTCATCTCAGGTACTCGGTATCCTATGTGCAATTATGTTAGTCTCACTAATTTTTCTAAGCAACATCGAGAGTTTGTTGCAGCTATTGATACAGGTCGTGAGCCATGCAAATTTCAAGATGCTGTAAGGGACTCACGATGGGTGGAAGCCATGAGGGCAGAAATCACAGCTTTAGAAGACAACCACACTTGGCGTATCACGGATTTGCCTCTAGGAAAGCATGCTCTTCCAAGCAAGTGGGTGTTTAAAATGAAATATCGTTATGATGGAACGGTGGAACGTTATAAGGCAAGATTGGTGATTGCAGGTAATTATCAGATTGCTGGAGAAGATTACGGTGAGACCTATGCACCAGTGGCAAAGATGGTGAGTGTTCGCACATTACTAGCAGTAGCTGCAGCAAGGAACTGGGAGTTGCACCAGCTTGATGTTCATAACGCATTCTTGAATGGAGAAATAAGTGAGGAAGTTTACATGAGATTCCCTCCTGGATTCAGTAATGGATCTAAACATAAAGTTTTTCGTCATACAAAGTCATTGTATGGTTTGCGACAATCACCAAGAAATTGGTTTTCCAAACTCAGTAGCTCGTTGACAGCTTATGGATTTGTTCAGTCAAGAGCTGATTACACGCTCTTTACTATACAGAAAGGGGATGTGTTCCTTGCACTTTTAGTCTATGTAGATGATATCATCTTAGCAGTAATAATTCACAAGCTTGTCATGCAGTCAAAGAGTATCTGAATCAGTGTTTTAAAATAAAAGATTTGGGTAATCTGAAGTATTTTTTGGGGATTGAGATTGCCCGTAGCAAGAAAGGAATATTTTTATGTCAGCGTAAGTATGTGTTGGATATTCTTTCTGATTTCGGGCTCAGTGGATGAAAACCTGCCATGTCTCCTATAGAACAAAATCATCGTCTTGCATTGGATGAAGGACTAGAATATAGAACCCTGAACGATATAGAAGACTCATTTGTAAGTTGATTTACCTCACTATCACAAGACCTGACCTGAGTTATGTGGTTCATATGCTGTCTCAATTCATGCATTCACCGCGCCTAGCTCATTATGACGCTGTTCTTTGTGTTCTTCGATATGTAAAAAGAGATTCGGGTCAAGGAATTCTTCTAAAATCAGATTGTGACCTAAAAATCCATGCCTATTGTGACTCAGGAATTCTTCATGTCCTGTCACTGGACGATCTCTCACGGGTTTCTTTATTATGTTGGGTTCATCACTAGTGTCATGGAAGACCAAGAAACAAGTAACAGTGTCGCGTTCTTCAGCAGAAGCAGAGTATAGATCAATGGTTGCAGCTACAGCAGAGATCGTATGGCTCAAGTCGTTTCTCACCTCTCTTGAGGTCTCTCATCCAAGTCCTATGGAATTATTTTGTGATAACCAAGCAGTTCTACACATTGCAGCCAATTCGGTGTTTCACAAGCGTACCAAGCATATTGAGTTAGATTGACACTTTGTACATGAACATATTATGGCAAATAATATTGCAACAGCCCATGTTCCTTCTCGTTCCCAACTTGCCGATATGTTTACTAAAGCCTTAAGACAACGTGAGCTCCTTGATTTTCTTCCCAAGTTGGGCATTTCATCCTTACACGCTCCAACTTGAGGGGAAGTGTTGGAGATTGTACGTAACGGTATATTAGCCGTTATGATAATATTAGTATGTAACGGTATATTAGCCGTTATAAGAATATATTTTGTAACTGTAGATATGGTATTTACTTTTGTAATTGTAGTATTTATTATTTTTTGTAACCGTAGATAGGGTATTTACTTTTGTAACCGTAGTATTTATTACGGTGTTTACCTTTATAACCGTAGTATCACAATTAATTCATTAATTATCTTAATTAACGGTTCGGATTCTTACAATTTTCGCGTATTTGAAGGCTCCCAACGTATGAGATAACCATCCCGTGAAATACCAAAAGTTTATTTCATATATAAAGGAATTCAAAAGTAAAGAAAACAAACAAAAATTCAAGCAAACATCTCTGGTAGTTGCATAGAAGAAGTTGAAGCGAGATGGAATCTACGTCATCTCTGGTAGTGAACACGTACCCACTCAGTAACTATACCTTCGGCGACAAGGAATGCAAGATGGCGAAGGACACTTCCATTGCTGATCGTTTGGCTCGTATGAAACTCAAGTCAGAATCTTTTTTAACTTTGTCAACACCCCATTTCAGTTTTCTTTTAGAAAGTTGAGTTTTTTCCTTTGATTTCTCCAAGCCCACTTTTTTATTTTTTCGGTAATTTTTTTGTTGAGATATATAGTCTTTGGTTGTATGGGCAATTAATATGGAGTTTATAAATCTTTGGGCATTCTCATCCTTTGAGCTAGTTTTTGGGTGGATGTATCATAAGGTTGTTTCAACTCTTTTCCAACTTTAGTTTTTCAAGAAAGTTCAAATTTTTGCACTATTTTTTTTTTTACTTCCATTGAATGGATGATATTGGTCATGAAGAATTGGTTTATAAGATTAATGTGGGAGGTTTTATGATATTTTGGTATTAAGATTCTCTGCTTTATTTGATGTTCCATTATATGAGATAGGATATTGTGACAACCAAATAAAGTTACGATCAATCATCTCACCGTTAGATTGGTAGTAGCGATCCGACGGTCCTCATTC
>JAVKPL010014399.1:0-88047 GCA_032173675.1 Gastrolobium villosum
AGCCCCAAGGCATTGTTGGTCCTTGTGTGTTCCACCCATTGATTATTAGGTATATTTGAGGTCTTAGAACACATTTGAAAATTTGGGGATTTTTGTAAAAACAAAGGAAACTCCGACGAATTTTTGGTAAATTAGCAGAATTTAGGCAAATTTCGGGAGAGCATATCTCCCTCCAAGTGGTCCGATAGGGACGTTCCATACGCCATTTTGAAGGTTGAGATTTCCTCTTTATTCTTGTAATATTTGGTAAAATTCTGGATTGACCGTCGTCCTGTAAGAGGCTGTAAACGCAGACTGCCCATTTGCTTACTGCACTTGTGGCAGTTCTGGACCAGTTTTGGGAAAATCATTCCCGCTCCGTGTATTGGTCAAATTGTACGATATATAAAATTGAAGATTGAGGTGTCTAGTTTGTTGTATAAAAATTTGAGAGCAATTGGTTAAGTGTATTTTCTGCAGTAATTCATTTAGTGAGGGATGTTTGGAGCTGTTTTGAAGTTGGCTGGCAGCTTTGCTTCTCCAAATTCAAACTGCGATATCCGGAGCAAACGAGATTGAAATAACTCGTGTGATAGCTTTCTCAAAAGATAACTGAGTGTCGAATAATATATCAAAATATGAGAGGTTCGTGCCATGCGGTTTGGCCGCAGAAATTCTGAGACTGAACCATGTTTGGATAGGTAGAAAACATAAAAGAGAGAAATTAGCTAAGTGGGTTTATGGGAACCCTAGTGACTTAAGAGAAGTAATATAAGATGTAAAAGTAGTTTAATTAAGTATTCCGCAAATATTTTACAGTTACTGCCACAAATTTTATTTATTACGCTTTTTACGATTTTAAATGCTCGCATAATAAACGGAAAAAGTTTACTTGCATTTTTTATAAAAAAATTATTGTGATTGTAACTGCGCTTAATATCGTAATTAATGTTAACAATACCAGTGTACAACGGGCTGTTACAAGGTTACCGTAAAAGGAATAATCCTTCAACGAACAATGTTGAAGCTGCTAACCAGAATTTAAATTAGGGTGAGGAAATTCTTTTGGAGAAACATAGTTTACCGCTTCGGAATCCCAGGAGAGGTTATATCGGAAAACGACACCCAATTTAAAGACGCTAGATTTCGGGAGTTAATGAAGGATCTGCAGATCCGACACCACTTTGCCGCCATTGAACACCCCCAGTCCAACGGACTAGTGGAATCGGCCAACAAAATGCTGGCCAAAGGGACTAAGAAGAAACTAGAATCACATAAAGGGGCGTGAGCAGAAAATCTCGAGAATATCCTGTGGGGCTATCGGACAACCGCCCACTCTAGTACCAAAGAAAACTCTTTCCGGTTAACATACGACACGGAGGCCATGATTCCTGTCGAGATAGGCGAACATTCCTGGAGGAAAGACCACGTGACCGAGGTGACCAATAGTCAGAATCTCAACGAAGCACTAGATCTCCTAGATGAGCTCCGAGAACAAGCTGTGCAATATGAGCACCAATCCAAGGAAAAGTCAGCCACTCGGTACAACAAAAGAGTAATCATGAGGAAGTTTGAAGAAAAAGATATGGTCCTCAGACGAGCAGACATCGGAAACAAGAACGCCCGTGAAGGTAAGCTCGCCCCAAATCGGGAAGGGCCCTATCGAATAGCCAATAAACTAGGAGGAGGAGCTTATGCCTTAGAAATGTTGGAGGGGAAAGCTATCTCTAGGGCGTAGAACGCTGACAAGCTTAGAAGATATTATAGCTGAACCACAATGTAACCTATATACTGCACTCTTTTCCTTCCCAAGCTTTTGTCCCAAAGGGTTTTGCTTGGGAAGGTTTTTAACGAGGCAGGTCATATTTTTAATCAATAGTATCATGTTGTTTCCAATCTTCAATCTCTTACGATTTCCATAATTACAAGTACGGGATGGTTTTCACCCCCGCCAAACATTGGACTGGGACGGTTCTCACCCCCGGCTAACCTACAAGTACGGGACGGTCCTCAACCCCCCCAAACGTTGGACTGGGACGGTTCTCACCCCCAGCCAACTTATAAGTACGGGATGGTCCTCACCCCCGCCAAAGCTGGTCTGGGACGGTTCTCACCCCCAGCCAACTTATTACAAGTAACGACGGTCCTCACCCCCGCCAAACATTGGACTGGGACGGTTCTCACCCCAACCCACTTACAAGTATGGGACAGTCCTCACCCCCGCCAAACGTTGGACTGGGACGGTTCTCACCCCCAGCCCACTTACAAGTATGGCACAGTCCTTACCCCCGCCAAACGTTGGACTGGACGGTTCTCACCCCCAGCCCACTTACAAGTACATGATGATTTTCACCCCCAGTCAGCATACAAACAGGTGCGAATAAGAAAGGTTAAAAATTAAGGCGCGATGAGCTTCATTCAAGACAAAAAAGTCATTACAGACAAAAAGTGGAGGTCCACGGTTAACACACTAAAAGAAGAAAATAGAAAGCTACAAATTCAAGCTTGACGGTCTTCCATGTGGGCCACCTCTTCCTTAGCCACTGGGCCTAGTTCAACATCCCACCACCACCCTTCACGCTCGGGCTAGATAGCGTGACGCCAGCAAGCTCTGATGACCAGCCCTGCTCAGTCTCATCATCGTGGCTGCACAGTCAACAGCTTCCTCCTGAGAATCCTCATTCTCATCAGTCTCAGGACCCTCCTCGATCACAACTGCTTCCCCATTCGACATCCGCTGAAGTATCCAGTTTCCCTCCCCCTCGTATTCAGGGCTAAAACTGGTAATGTCAAAATTAGGATGTCGAACGCAGATTTGCTGGAGTGCATTGTTAAATGACGAATACAGAAGACTCGCCAAGGCACCCTTGAGCTCTTTCACCCGCCCGACATATTTTGTGGAGTCTTCTTGGGCGATGTGCAAGTTCCCATACACAGAGGCAAATTCGACTGATAATCTGTCTTTCTCCGATTGAATGTTGTCCTTTTCCGCCTTGCATTCATCTAGTGACTTCGACAGTCATCTTTCTCAGAAGTCAGGCGCTTAATTTCCTCACTATCCTTCGTTAACGATACAGTCAGAGATTTGTTGCCAGTTTTCAAGTCATTAACTTCCTTCCCAAGTCGCCCTACGTCATCGGTCAAGCCATCAACCTTATGCCCCGTCTCTTTAAGGCGATCTTCCTAGGCGGAACAACGACTGTCGGCAGCAAGGGAAATTTCTTGGAGGCCCAAAATTTGATTAAGAACTACTTAGGTACAATTAAGGATTTGTTGGCGGTTGATCTGGTCAAGCACCTCCACGTTCAGGACAGGTTTAACAAAATTGGAGTCAAGATCTCTTTCCGATAGTGTTAAAACCCTGCCGACTGGGATTACAGCAGGTGAAGGCATTGCCTGCGCACCCGTAGCCGCAAGGAGCCTGTCGCCATCTTTAATCCAGAACTGGTCACCATCATTCCAGCATCGCCCGAACCTTCCAAAAAATCGGAGGGAGCGTGGCATTCGTCATCGATCAACTGCCTGGACTCAGGAGGCTCAAGGCGCAACGTCTTGGCCCCCCAAGGCATGGCCAAAATGTCATATCCTTCCCTCTTCAATCTGGAACTCTCACGCCCAGGTGAGATGGACCCGAAAGTAGACTCACTTGCTGATGAACCACCCACCCAGTTCACCGTTTCTTTAATTATGGGCCTAGCCGCCCTCTTCTCCAGCTCGACGGCAGGAATGCCAGTTGCAGATTGAATTTTCTTCTTCGGACGATTAACCTTCTTCTTCTTGCCATTGTCGACATCTTTTCTTTGTGCGGCGGGAACAGGCATGGCCAGAGGAACCCCGCCACTATCATCCCTAACCTTGGCAGCTGCCTCGCGTGCAATTCTCAAAGTATCCATCGACAAACTTTCAATTGCAAGACAAAAAGATATAGATGTTAGTAAGGGCGATAAATACCTACAACACAGTCACAAATAAATCAAGATACCGCAACATCTCCATAACACAACACTTTTCTTCGTAAGCCACAGTGTGAAGCCCTTCCTAACCTCCAGAAACCAGTCAACTACCAAGATCTCTTCCCGAGACAAAGATTCATACCGAAACTAATACTTATTGGCCGAAAGCTCATAGTGTGCTTTACTCCAATACAATTTGATCCGGTTTTCCCCACTCTCTTGGTCAACAAAGAAGGGTAATTCCCCCTCATCTAGAACCGACTATATCCAGAAGAAAGTCCCCCTCCAGTTTTTGTACGAATCAACGTATGTGGAGAATATCTCCCCCAGTTTAGCCCCCTCCTTCAGCGAAACCCAGCCAAGTTTTTTCTTAGAGGGCGACACCTGGAAGCAATAAAAGAACAACCGTACAGAGCACACCCATTCAAAATATCGGCATATCTTCTCAAAGTCTCGAACGAACGCCCAAGCATTAGGGTACAGTTGAGAAGGCGCAACCCGTAGATGAGCTAACACCCTCATCTCCAATTTAGATAAAGGAAACCTCACTTTCTGATAGGTAAAGTGAGTCTTGTACACCATAAAACGCCATTTAGAAATCGCCCTACAGTGTGGCTTGTCGCAGACTCGATCAACATCTCTAACCACAGAGCTTTGCCATCTCATCTCGTTCTCGCTATTTTCATTAAAATCAAAATTGCCTTCAGAATGGTAAGCCTCGTCCAAAATATCCGTACTAGTATAACAAGAAGAAGAGGATGCCACCATCGGGTCTACCCAATTCCTTGCCAAAAAGCATTCTTGAGTTTGCACAACCGTCATAAGTCAGGGGATTACCCATAAATCAAACCTGGGAGCGACAAACACACAGTCAAACTCCAGACACTTCAACCGACGTCAAGAAGGTCAACAATTCATCAAACCCCGAACCTCCATGGCACCCAACTCCTACGCCCCGAACCACCAACATCCCCTCACCAATAACTCAATCAAAAAAACTCAAGCACGAGGAAACTTACCAGAAGAGTCTGAGGTTTCCGAAGAACTAGATGTATAGAAGTCTGAATAGCTTAAAGGAGAAGGCCACCACGCAGGCGGTACCTTATAAAGCTCCAAATATTCATAAATGGCATCCCAAACGCCATACCTTACGAGTCGAGCGTCCCGTGGATGGTATCTACCTAATCGGTTTTCGGTGGATTCATCATATTTACGGCGTTGGAAGGACTGGGAAATTCTAGGAATATGACAACAAGACATGCACAAGGCGACTGGAGGTTTGACGGGACAGATTATCTATAAGGGACTAGGCTGGTAAATAAGTTCCAGAGGACAGTTCCAAGGTTCACGGTTTATAAAAGATAAGGGCCGAATAAGTCGCCCTACTCCAAAAGCGATCAGAAGACCCGAAAGGCCTCCTCCGCGAAGGGCGAGGCCTAACATTACTATTAGACTCATCAATCCGTCGCCTTCTAGATCCAGCAAATTTCTGCTCACCAGATCTGGGAGTTCTCCCACCAATTACAGCCTTACGTCCACCATGGAGACCAGAACCGGAAGCCTCACCTGAATAAGGAACCATAGGACCTAAAGCCCTCTCGGGCAAGAAACTTTGGATATCTTCCTCACTGAAACCCAGAAGCTCTGGTACCCTTCCATGAGGTAATGACTCGACCCTAGGAATAAAAGAACGGTGTTGGGGAACGCTACTACCTTCCCCAGTATTACTACCATCTCCACTACAACCAGTGAGAAATGCTCGCATAGCCGGTCTCACTTCACATGCTTCGTCACAAGATTCATCGAAATCCTCTTCTTTAACAACTACTCCCAGTACAGGCAAGACTAAGCCAGTCGAATCCTTCAACTCGACCATTACGAGAAAAAGGAGAACAGAACAATGCCAAGGAAAGTAAGTAATAGAAGTTATAAGCCAGAAACACTATACTTGAGGTAATGAACACTGCAGAGGCAGGAAAAATGAGAGGAAAGAGAACCAACGCAACCACTTACAATGAAGAAAATAAACCAGAAGGAAGAAGAAAAATGCGCAAAGGATCAAGAATGAGTGAAGAAGGTATCATAGAAGGGGAAACCCCTTATATAGGGCCAAAATGGGAAGAATAGCGTACACGTGTATCACCCCACAGCGCTGGCCGTGAGATAACGCAATTGTCAGGCGATAAACGACTGCGATTAAGGACTTTTTAGTAATTACGGGGGGACAGGACACCTCTCACGTCGCATTAATGTGTCGCTCTTCGTGATGTTTGAGTGCCTACAGTTAATAACAATAATGGAGACACCCATCATTGTTGTCCTTCGAAAACTGAAAAGCCTTTTTTCTGCCAGAGACAGGTGAACAACCTAGAAAATCCCCCATGAGCCACGTGTCCTGCCAAGAAGCCAAACTGCCAAGATTCTTGATTTACCGCCAAGAAGTGGTTCCTCAACCCCTCCAACCGCTCAGATCGTCGGCCAGAGAGTACCACCTAGGACCATTCATCTTGACATCGACCTACGCTCGCTACCAAGCTGGGGGGCTCCTGTTCCGGATGGCCCAATATCTTAGTGGCACAAAAGCTCAAGCCCAGATCTCTGGTCCACGTCAGCCCTAATGACCCTCAGCTCCCCTGCCCCCAAGGCGGCGATGCTCCCAAGATGAGAGACCAAAGTGTCTGCACAATCATCTCGGGACCATAACCCCCAAAGATGCCACCACAATTACTATAAGAAGCAACTGCTCTTTGCCGCATGCTGACATCGCCAGGTGCAGAAGGTGCATCACTGCTATCATAGCAGTTCCTGCACCGTAAGCCAGCCCCAAGGAGAGTTGACCTTCTCCACACCAACCCAGACCAGAAAAGGGCTCCTCCCTCTATAAGTAGACCTCTCCACACACAAGGAAAAATAGATTATGTATCGTTATTCTGCCCATTTACATTGAGTTACACTTACACACACCTAACCCTATAGTCATCTTCATATATACTTGGAACAGTGTCTTTGAGCTTGGTCTCTACCAACGCTTGGAGCATAATCCATATAGTCCTCAAACGGTACACAAATATATTCTACAATGGAAAACAATTGTCCACTGTTCTTCAACACCGGTGATAAGGGCAAATTCACTTTAAACGAACAACTTCGCATGGGCTTCTGAATACATCTTTATTTATAGTATTGTTCTTTGTTATAGTCTCTTATTCGTTCCTTCCTATTCCTATTTCCGGCTCATCTACACAGGTTCTTCCTATCTTCTGCTTTCATTTATTGGATCAGATACATTGGCACTAACAATATCAACCCGTCAAAACAACCCAATCAGTTATCAACTTTGAACTAAGCCTCAACGTGGTCAGAGCAACTCTTTGTGGATTGATCACATACGATCTACGTTTGAAAAGTGAGTGCCACTCAAAGGTTCTACCTGTCGATTTCTGTTAACTTTAATTAATTGTAGGAACATAACCAGGGCCCAGGGGACTAACATGATTGACTCTGATGAATGATAGGGATCGTGACATGAATTATTCTTGCTTAGCAACTAATTAATATGTCTGACGCGTTATTTTTAAGACACAAATTTGGAGGTTTACTCTTGTTTTTCAAATCACATAGCGTGAAGTTTAATATATATTTTTATTTACTTTTTTCAAATTAATATTGTATTTTTCATACTTTTTGAAGTTACAAAAATTAGATAATATTTGAATTTAAATAATAAAATACTGAATGACTCGGAATATATATGAAATGGATGAGAGGTTCATAATTGATCACTTGACTCTTTTAACAACTTAAGGAAATTAAAGAGGAAATCTATTTTGTAGTTATTTTTTTTTTTTTTGGAAATAATTGTAATTAAACTTTAAAAAGTAATCAATGTGACAAAATTAAAGTTTTTATGTGACACTTTACAAGTGCCTCGTTTAGAGGGGCTAATTAAACTTTCTCTAAAAACACATATTACTATATTGTTTAAAATAAAAATTGTCATGCAAGTTTTATGAGGTTTGGGATTTATAGTGCATTTTTTTTATTTGGACTTTAAAAATATCTGCTTCTGAAAATGCACTATTTGATACGGGATATAATAGTAACGGCATGTCAGTTTATAATAGATTGGGTGCACCAAGTTCGACCTATTTTACGAAATATAATAGATTAGGTCTAGTCTGATATAGGTCGAGCCGTAGGCCCCTGTGGGCCGGCTTGACCCAGTTTCATCCCTAGTTACAGGTATGTAATTTTTTTCTCCAAAAAAATAGTCTGTATTCAAATTTCACATATTATTTATTTTATTTTATTTTCTTGTGCCTAATCAGAGTGTCGGCAGGGTCAATATCTTCAACTCTCACGTCTTGAACTCTCAATATTCTATATATATATATATATATATATATATATATATATATATATATGCTATTATCTGATATAAACAACAACATTATAAAAAATAACGGCATATCAGCATCCAATCATATCATCATATAAACAACAATATCAGCTAAGCGTCGGCCTCCTGCCGCCCAAGGTCTCAACCCCCAAGTTACTTGAACCTGAAAATGGTGCCCCAAACGTGGGGTGAGATCTCTAAACAGAAATCTTAGTAAGACAAGGGTCCTCAAGGATCTTGCACCCCAAGCTCACTTACATGTGCAATATAAGTTCAAAAAGCAGTTTAACAATATAAGTTCCAAAATAGTGCAATGCAGCAGATAATCATGCCAGGTGTGTTATAACTATTCTACTGGCCAGAGAAATACAGGACGTACGTCTGCAACCGCACAACAATACAAGGAACACCGCTTGCACCTCACCCACAGCCTCACCATCTTGTATGTCTCCACATACTCAGGCTTACCGTATAGGTGGAACACCACATGTATACCAAAACTTAATTCCCTCATGATTTAACATAACCTGGCTCTGATACCATTGTTGAGATTTTTTAATTCCTCTAAACCTTTTGGTGATAACTATCACCTACAAGCCAAGCTCCATCGTACCAAATCATAAAGAAATAAGAACATAAAGGTGGAGGCTTACCTGTCTCCATTGCAGCGGAATAACTTGGGGTTTGTAGTCTTCCTCAGTCAAATCACCCTAAAACCAAATTCCTTAGTGTGCCGTCTCTCTCTTGATGGGGAAGAGAAACTAGGGTTATAATTTGAAGTCTTGGGGACCATAACCCTTATAGTGTTTTTATCTTTATTATTGGGCCAATAAGCTCCCATTATACCTAGTTGGCCCAACACCGGTATCCACTTATTGAGCCCATACTTACTTAGGAATCTATTTGGGAATATTTAACTGGTCACTTTAATTTACCCAATATATATAAATAGCACAATATAATTATTAATATAATATGTAACCCACAATGATTATTAGAAAATATAATTTCCTAACATTTACGTCTTTAGGCTTCTCACAAAGCCAAAAGCCCTTAATCACTTTGATTCTGACTTAGATTAATTGTACAGAAGTTCCACTTCATCAATCTAGGGTCCACAAACCCATAACTCAGTTCTGTATGAATAGTACAATTAAAGTTCTCAAAAACCCAGGATATCCAGATATATGTCGGGGCCATATCCGAGTATCTATATCCGGATATCATATCCGGATATACATATGCGGATATCACAAGACCCCATATCCGGATATCATATCCAGATATCAATATCCGGATATTTCGCGACAGAATGCAGTTCTGCATTTTGCGAGATATCATTCCCAAAAGTTGTCCTTTTAATGATTTCGGAAGCTTAAACATGCATTTCTAGGTGTGTTTAACCTTACTCAACCTTAAGTTATGAACTTTAGCTTATTACATGCATCAAGGCTTCATTTTTAACCAAGGAAACTCATGATCAAGGTTGGTGAAGCTTACCACCCTTCAAAACAGAGAAAGGATGCTCTTGGAGCTCACAAATCAGCTTCAAAGATTCTGACTTTGAAGGTGCACGAAAATGGCACACCACAATGGTTTCTTTTCTTCAAAGATCACTCCTTGAAGCTCCAACACTCAAGGAAATGGTTCCCAACCTTCAACAAAGAAACTCAGCCCTCACACTTCCCAAACAGAGGTTGAACAGTTCAGAAATGGTGGCTCTTGCCCACTCACAAAGCTCTCTCTCAACACACAAGTGTTTAGGTGAAGATCCTAGAAGAGAAATGGCCTCTAAGCTCACCCTATGAAGAATAGAAGGCAATAGAATAGTGTATTTTTGGTCAGCCACCAAGGAGTCACGTATCACCAAAGTATGACCTGGGGTTATGTGCCTAAAGTTGTATTTAGAGGTAGTTTAAGTGTTAAGCATACTGTATTAGCACTAATATCTACGCTTAGCAACTTAATCCCAAACTTAAGATTCTGAACCTACTCATTTTTCTAAGATTTGTCATATTTTCGACTTGAGACTTGTTCTCATTATTTCGACTTGAGACTTGTTTTACTAGTCCTATATATTATTCTATGAATATTCATGCACTTATTATAATTTTTCGGAATACTTCATCGGTACGCATTTATACCTTGAGACAGAATTGGTATCTGCACTTTTCTTCCGAAAAGCGACTTTCAGCATTCTTAATCAATACTTACCATAATTATTTAAGCCTTCTCATAATTATTACCGTCAATTATGAAATTATCTCCTAATTATCATATTTGTTTAATTAATTTCCTACTTAACAGTGCGGGTTCTTACATTACCCACATGGAGAAACTCTTCTACAAAATTAATTTACATAAACTGTATGAACTAAATAGAAAAATATATAAAAAATGGATACATCATTATCTTTATTGGATAAATAAAATTTATATTTTTACTGTTAAACTATTATTTTTCATTTAAAAGATAATAAATTAATTTTTCTAATACAAGTTAGTTATACGGATTAAGTCTATTAAATAAGTTATCTTTATCTCTCATGTTGGCTGAATATTAAGTGTGATTAATTACATTATTTCCAGAATCTCGGTGCCAGTTGGGGTGTCCCATGTGCACCTGTTGGAATTACGATTCCCTCTTCTTCACGGACTAATAGCCCACTGGTCACTACACGTTAAAAATGTCCTCTTGAACAACACCGTTTTTTTTTTTTTTTTTTTAAATTAACTCATTTCTAATTATTATTTTGGCAACTTTTATCGTATTCTTTAAGTCGGCTTCAGAAAAGAAGATATTCAAATCCCATGAGGATCTAACCGAGTCCTTTCCTATTATAATTTTTGAAATTTTGGATTTGTGATCTTATCCCACTTCTCAAAATTAGATAAGAGTAAATCCTCTCACGTTAAATAAAATGTGACATAGTCAAATGATAAAATTATAACAATATAAAAATAGATTAATCGTACCATAGAGAAAGAAAGAAAAAATTAAATAATTATCACCTTTAACTTATCTTTAAATGATTGTAATTTTCTCACATCATCAAAATAATAATAAGTTGTATGGGAAAAGAGGATAAGAAAAAATATGTGGCCATGTTTGGTAGGAGGAAAAGTTAAAAGGGGTAGGAGAAATTTTTTCTGTCTAATTTTTTAACACATGCATCATCGGTGAAATTTTGCCATGCATAAGGTGGGAAAAAAATTTCTCTATGGTGGTAAAATTTTACACTTAACATCATTAAAATTCATCCAATTTTCCCGGAAAAATTTTGACCTACCAAACACTTTCTTTAATTTATCCGATAAAAAATTTTTCCCATCATATTTGAAACAAATTTATTTTGCTGATAATAAAAAATTTCTCCCGTACCGAACGCGATATAAAAGAGATCAACTTTGTCCGTGAATCCAAAGAAAGAACTCACTCTGCCCCACTGTGAGCCCCACCTATATCCTAAAGGGATTTTTGTGTCCTTCGAGTCAATGATTCATCACAAACAATAATTAATTTAATTCCAATTGTTATGAGTGGGATCTAGATTGATTGGGATAACTTATGTCCGTGAGCGACTCACGAGAAAGAGAGTGTGGGGTAGAAAGTGAGCTCATGATATATAAGGGCATCATCATTCATTGGATTTTCAGGGAAACATTTAGTTCCCTTTTGCTTGTTTTCAAAGGGGGGCTAGTAGTTACATTATCTTTGATACATGGGGAAGTTTCCTCTAGCCAATGTCTTGATCCTTCTCTTGAACTTGGGTACTTTGCTCAATGTTCTTGCTTGTCCTTATTGTCCATACCCATCTCCTTCTAAGCCTCCAAAACATCATCCTATAGTGAAGCCACCAATTCACAAACCACCAAAGCAGCATCCTATAGTGAAGCCTCCGGTTCACAAACCACCAAAGTACCCTCCATATCATGGTGAGCCACCCTGTCCACCACCCAAATCATCACCAAAACCACCCTATGTTCCCAAGCCTCCAGTGGTTAAACCCCCTTTGCATCCACCTTATGTTCCAAAACCTCCCATTGTTAAACCACCAATAGTGCATCCACCTTATACTCCAAAACCTCCTCATTATCCCAAGCCCCCCATTGTTAAACCACCAATAGTGCATCCACCTCATGTTCCAAAACCTCCTCATTATCCCAAGCCCCCCATTGTTAAACCACCAATAGTGTATCCACCTTATGTGCCAAAACCACCTCCATATGTCCCTAAACCACCAGTTGTGAAACCTCCCTATGTGCCTAAACCACCACCAGTGGTAACACCACCTTATGTGCCTAAACCACCAGTGGTAACACCACCTTACGTGCCAAAACCACCTGTGGTAACACCACCTTATGTGCCTAAACCACCACCAGTGGTAACACCACCTTATGTGCCTAAACCACCAGTGGTAACACCACCTTACGTGCCAAAACCACCTGTGGTAACACCACCTTACGTGCCTAAACCACCACCAGTGGTAACACCACCTTACGTGCCAAAACCACCTGTGATAACACCACCTTATGTGCCTAAACCACCACCAGTGGTAACACCACCTTATGTGCCAAAACCACCTGTGGTAACACCACCTTATGTGCCAAAACCTCCAATTGTAAAACCACCCATTGTTTTTCCTCCTTATGTCCCTGTACCATCACCACCCTATGTGACACCACCTACCCCACCAGTTGTTACACCGCCAGTGGTTACACCACCATCACCGCCAGTGGTTACACCGCCAGTGGTTACACCACCAAGTCCTCCTACTGAAACACCATGTCCTCCACCACCACCAGCACAACCAACATGCCCCATTGACACTTTAAAGTTAGGTGCATGTGTTGATGTTCTTGGTGGCCTCATACACATTGGAATTGGTAGCAGTGCTACACAAACATGTTGCCCAGTGCTTCAAGGGCTTCTAGACTTGGATGCTGCTGTGTGCCTCTGTACCACCATTAGAGCCAAGCTTCTTAACATCAACATCATAATCCCCATTGCTCTTCAGCTCCTTCTTGACTGTGGCAAGACTCCACCAGAAGGATTTAAGTGTTCATGAGCAAATTAATATATTTATTATAAAGGTAGTTCCTATATATTTTGGATGTTCAAATTAATATATTTAATATATTTAGGAATAATAGTAACACTTTTCAAAATTATTATTACGAAATTATGTGATTTTGAAAGATTATATATATATATATATATATATATATATATATATATATACATATATATATATAATCCACTTTAGATAAGGTTATCTATATTTACCCTTTAAACTATGTACTACAGTAATACATAATTATAATATTAAAAAAAAAAATTCTCTCGACGTCATCAGACAAGTTCAGTTCTAAAAAGTGACTGACAAGAGAAAAAAAAAACTTTAATGTTATAATTAAGTGCTACCTTAGTATATAACTAGAAATGTTTATCCTATATATATATATATATATATATATATATATATATATATATATATATATATTACACAAAAAATTAGCAGGGGTTAGCCGGGATCGTACCAAAGCCAAGGGCAGACAAGTATATTTCTTTTTAGGATATAAGAAAACATGTTTAATAAATGTAATCATATACTTTTCATGAAAATAGATGTACTGTATACGATTATGATCAACATCTTATCTTTTAGCATGAAAATTGGAGTTTTATTTGTTGCACTAAATCAGAAAGATGACATATATGCATGCACATTTTAGCGTTATCTTAACTTTCATTAATTGAAAATTAATAAAATCAAACAACTCTCCCTTTTATTTTCAAAATTTTATACACATATTTTCTTTGACAATTAATCTGTTTTCACATATTCTGATAAATTTTGAAATAGTTAAAGTTATGCATATAATTTCATTTATTTAAGGAAAACCTATGTAACTTAGTTTGTTTTGTTACCGAATAAATAAGAAAATAAAAATATCATGTACTGTCTTCTCTACTTCTGTATCAAAGTCAGTATGTTATGGAATCCCATGTGACTTAGCTGTCTTTTTGTGCCTAATGTTTGCAGGAATTGCATCACTTTTGCAAGGAATAAGTTCTTAACAAGTTGAGAAGATGTAGTGAAGAAATTGTCTTAGTTTCTCGTTCATCAAGTTGTATTCGTATACCAAAGGCCAAGAACATAAAAGTACTACAAGGGAAATTGTTTTCACACTAGCTAGTTTTATGCTCTGCCTTGTTCGCAAGTCGTAAATTGCAAAGGTTTCCCATTTAAGTTCTCTGCTTTTCTTTGTCTCTTAGTTTCATTGCGTGTGTGGCTCTGTGTGCATGTCAGGGTGTGTATGTACACCCGTGATTGTGTTGGGAAATGTATAAGTAGTGTGGCATTAGATTCTCTTCAAAACGGTTATCATGTGACACGTTTCTTCTTCAATGCATTGCCTTTTAACAAATTTTCACAGTGGGGAGCTTTTGGAAATAATTTTTTTTTTTTATACAAATGAAAATTTAACACATACTCTAATACAACTTACCCATATCCTTGATTATTAGATCAATCTAGAGCTTTTGGAAATTGGAATCATTCAGTTTTACAGTCGTTATAAAGAAAATGCATTAAATTGGAAAGAAAAGTAACATTAAAGTGCTTTTCGTACCAAAATGCTGACGTAAAATTGTTAATTGATACTGATCGATCGACTAAAAGAAATAACATCAATTGAATATTACCCTATGGATATCAGATAAAGGCCCAAGAAAGTAAACAAAAGGAAATTAACGGAAAGTTTTCTTAATTAAGATAAGGGTTTAGTGAGTGTACACCGGATATAAAATTTGATCCAGTGCACTAAGTTCTTTTGCGAGAACACAATTATAATAAAAATTATAACTATATTCTCCCGGAAGAACACCATTATAATATTTAGTGCATTAAGTTCTCACGAGAGAACTTAGTGCACTTGACCGTCCAGTGACTGAATTTTCATTTTTTTCTTAATATAAATCTTAGTGTGACAACAATAGATAAGTATTGGATCTCCAAAATTCTGAGAGGTTCAAAATTTCATTATCCATAAGTTAACTCTGGAAATAAGAGATAAAGCCTATAACTATGAAATTTTACACTCTCCGTATTTATTGTCACTATTCATACATATCACCCTTAGATATTCCGTTATTCTATTATGCACAGTGATCTGTTTATTTTCAAAATTATCTCCTCCATAGATACATGAAAAAGCCCATACATCTAAGACAAACTCACTAGTCTATTACCTTTGAAGAAAACATAGTTATGATTGTTCATAAAAAATAATTAAACCATTTTGAAGATATAATTGAAAAAAATTAACTTTTGTTGCTAAGGGTACCAATTAGATAAATATAACCTTTATATTATAGGTAAAGTTTTCAGTTCACTCTATCATCGTCAATTTTTATTCTCACCCATTACTAGTTCGTTAAAACACTATGGAGCTTTGAAGTGATTATATAAATTTTGATTCTTGTAAAATAACCCTAATACGAATAGAAAGACAAGCGGGTTATTCAAATCAAAGTAGCTGTCATATATACTTTCTGTGTTTCTTGAATATAAAAGGCATTTTTCCAGTATTGGGTAGCCAGCTGTAGTTTTGTCTGCATGATTACTAAAGCAATGGTAGGTTTATTTGTTAGTTGAGTATATTGTGTGAACCATTATCCTGATACATTATACAATGCAAATCAAATCAACATAGTCAAATTAATATGGAATGGAAAACTCTCATACTCACCAAATAAGGAAATAAAGCCCAACAACGTCTCAATTCAAATAACATGACAATAATATAAAGCATATCAGCATCCAAAGCATATCATCATAAACAACATATATCTCAACTCAGCTCCGGCTTTCTGCCGCCCGAGGTATCAACCCCCGAGCTACCTGAACCTGAAAATGAGCCCCAAACGTGGGGTGAGATCTCTAGACAGAAATCTCAGTAAGACAATGGGCCCTCAAGGATTTCTCCACCCCAAGCTCACTTACATGTGCAATATAAGTTCAAAAGTAGTTTAAGAATATAAGTTCCAAAATCTGTGCAATGCAACATATAATCATGTCATGTTTGTCAACTATTCTACTGGCCAGGATTTACATACGTCTGTTACCTACAATCAGTGCAAGACACCACTTACACCCACCCACAGAATCACCCTATTGTATGTCTCCTACATACTCAGGCTTACCGTCTAGGTGGAACAACACATGCATATCATAAGGCATTCACACTTAACAGCTCAACGGCATTTCAAATATCAATACATGAAAACACATCATGCATATAAACCATCCCCCCATGGGGCATGGTGGAACCAACAATGGCTAAGCCGAGGACACGAAAGCTTACCTCTAAGCAATCAATCTAATCCAAGGTCCACACCAGCTCAAAGTCCACACACAGCACAATCACAATCTGTTTGGACTAATAATCATATCAATATATAATCTACGAGTTCATGACAATACGACAATGTTTCCTCTTACGTTTCATGTCATTAGGCTTCTCACAAAGCCAATAGCCCTTAATCCCATTGATTCCGACTTAGATTAATTATTACAGAAGCCCACATTAACCAATCATGAGTCCACAAAGCCAAAATATCATTTTGTATGAACAATACAGTTACTGTCTCGAAATTCTCAGAATATCCGGATATATGTCGAGTCCATATCCGGATATCATATTCGGATATCACAAGACCCATATCCGGATACCAGTATCCGGATATTTCGTGACAGAATATAGTTTCTGCATTTCGCGAAGATATCACTTCAAGGTTGCATTTTTAACCCATTAATACGTCCAAGCATGCATTTTTATACACTATTAGGTTCATGTTCGTGCTGGTTACCTATTCAACTCATGTTATACGCCAAGACTCCACTTTTAACCAATAAAACTCATGACAAAGGTAAGGGACATACCCAAGGCTCTCAAAACAGAGCTGCAATGGCTCTTGGAGCTCACCAATCAGCCCCCATAGTTCTGACTCAACAAGGACACGAAAATGACAAGAAAGCAAGGTCCTTTCTTTTCAAAGGTGGCTTCTTGAAACCACACAAGCAAGGAACAATGGATCCTTCCCCACAAAACAATGAAGTCAGTCTTCAAACACTCAAAACAGAACCTCCAACTCAGAAAATGGCTAATCTTTTAACCCCACAATGCTAGAACACACTCACCCAAGGAATCTTTGAGAAGAAAGCAAGAGAAAATGTGCTTCCAAGGGACTTCAATGAAGGGAGAAGGATGGAGGAAGGTGGTTGCACCCACAAGCTCAGAAACTCACGTAGGAATGCAAAATCCTGACCTAGGATCATGTGCCAAGCCTTTATATAGCCACTTAAGTCTTAATCGCACTGTATTAGCGCTAATAGGTACACTTAGTATTTTAATCCCAAACTTTGGATTCTAAACCTAGCCATTTTTCTAAGATTTTTAATATTTTTATTTTATTTTTCGCAATACTTTTCCGGTATGCGCTTTTATATAGCCAGTATCAGTTCTGACGTCAGTCCTCATTATTACGACTTGAAACTTGACATACTAGTCCCATATATAATTATAGAAATATTCATGCACTTATTATAATTTTTCGATATACTTCATCGGTACGCATTTATACCTAGGAGCAGAACCTGTATCTGCACTTTTCGTCAGAAAAATGACTTTCAACATTATTAATCACTTCCTATAATTATTTAAGCCTTATCATAATTAATTAGGTCAATTATGGGATTATTTCCTAATTTCACATTTAATTAATTCAATTTCCTAATTTAACGGTGCAGGTTCTTACACTTTTGAGGAACCCGGGTAGCTCTTCTTTGACATGAGGCTCTATGGTCTTACCAAATCGGGTAAATTGACCAGGTTCTTTTTCTAGCACGAGGTCTTCTAATTCTCTATCTGGCTCTGGCCTAGGGATTACTTCTTCTCTCATATCCAGTTCAACCACATTGATGGGTTTCCCTGAATGGTGAGGAATCATTTTTCTGCCGAGTTTGTCCCCCGGATGAATCCGAGGTGGACTCAAATGTTCGCCTTCGTTTTCCTTGACAGTGTCAAAGTAGCACCCTCTGGATTCCTTTTGATCTCCACTAATGGTGATTATCTCATTCTTATTGCTTATCATTTTTATCTTCTGGTGCTTTGTAGAGACCAGCATATGCCATTGGTGTATGGTTAGTCTTCCCAGAATGATATTGTATTTTGATAGGAAGTGGCCATTATAAATCTGACCCGTTCTGATTTGAACGCTTCCTTTGTTCCCAGGGTTAATCTGAGATCTATATAACCTTTTGGAGATCTATGTTCTCCATTAAAAGCTATCAAGGTTGTCTTGCAGGGTTTCACGTCCTCGTCATCAAGGTTCATCTTTTTGAAGGCACCCCACAATATAATGTCGGCACTGCTTCCTGCATGCCCGAAAATCTTCTTAACCCGGTAATTTACCAAGGTTCCAGCAATGACTAATCCGTCTACATATCCTGGAAAAACACCTAGCAGGTCTTCCTTTGTGAAGTAGAGCATAAGAGGATCTGATTTGTTGGGATCTTCTTTAAATTTGGGACGATCCCGAATTGAAAGGACTTCTTTCAAATATTTTCTCCTAGCACTTACAATGTCTCCACCTCCTCCAGAGCTCCGCTAATCACGTTGCAGTCAAATTCGGCTTCAGGAAATTCGTCATTGTTAGCGTCATCTCTTTGGCTCCTTTCATCTTTCTTTTTCTTCTCAGGTGACAGACTCTTTCTCCTTTACCGGCTTCCAGATTTTCTCTTGTTGCTTCTAGAACCCTGAGTCTTGATCACGTACTGGCGTAGTTTTCCTTCTCTAACAAATTTCTTCACAGCATCCCGAAGATCCCAGCACTGATCCGTGTTGTGAGTCAGTCCATCATGGAAGGCACAATATTTGGACTTATCCAAACCTCCTCTGTCGAATATGGGCCGAGGTCTATCTAATTTCTTCATCTTCGTCGTTGCGACTTCCCTCCAAATTTGAGAGCATGAGGCATTCAACGGTGTATACTTTTCATATCTTCCTACCCGGTCTCTATCATCCGAATTCCTGCCTCTGGAGTCTTTCTTTTTGTTTTTAGGTCGCTTCTTTTCTCCTGTGCCTGCTCTTTTTCCTTCTTCTGATAGGGCATTTGCTATCTCCATTTGCTCAAGTTCTAAGTATTTCTTGGACCGAGTTCTAAACTCTTCCAATGTCCTCACAAGGTCTTTATAACCAACTTGGCCAGCCTCGATGATCCATCCAGGCTAGCCACAATAAGGTGAACATGGACATTTTCCTGTAAACCGGGCACTTGCAATGCAACATCTATAAACCTGTTAAGGTATCTCTGGAGAGTCTCTCTGAGTTGCTGTCGTATTTTGCCAAATGCGAACTCAGAGTTTGGATGCTTTTTGCTGGTTGAGAAATTCAAAAGATGTGGTTCGTCAATACCTCGGATGTACATATCTGTGTCAAATGCATCTATGTTGACTTGCGGATCCTGGCTTCCATTATATTTCGGCAAGCACGCCGAATCAAAATCCTCCAGGAAAGGAGCGTTCAGAATCTTCCCGGTGAAAGGGCTATTATTATATTGCCCCATACTATATTTCCTCCTGTAACCATCGGGTTCTAAACGCCCTCTGGTGACTTGGGCATTCTGGTTGGGGTGCATTCCATCCCAGAATATCTGCCCATTTTCTTCTGCCGAAGTGTTCTGGGTCAGAGTTTGTGCAGCAGCATTCTGGTCGCCCATTGCAACGTTCTCCAGGTTCGGTTCAATGTGCTCACCGGATTGGGCCTTTCATGATTTTGTACATCAGTAACCTGGTTTTGATGATCCGGGTTGGGATCACCTTCACGGCCATTAGCATCTCGGCCTTTGGTTCCTCTTGCCCCAGGTCCTATGTAACACCCCGTGTATACCCAGAATATTAACATTACATCGTATTAAGCGGTGCTTAATTAAAAATGCGGGATATTCTTTTTCTTTTCAATTATGACGTGATTATCAATTACCAACTTGATTACTTAATCAGTTTCATAAAAACCAATGCCTGTATGAAGATTGCAAGATAACTAACGAAATACCTGATAACATATAGATAAGTGTGTATCTAAAATCACGGATCTACATCATGTAGTCCGGACAATATCCTGGTACATTATTACAACATCAAATAAAGCTAAGACATAACAAGTCTACGTGATATGGACAAACCCCATGCTCACCAAATAAGCAACATCGCCAACCAAGTCTCAACATAAAACTCCAAAAACATAAATGAAGCTAACGGCACATCATCAACAGGTACAATCAGCATATAAATCACCATTATCTAACTCAACTCTGGCCTCCTGCCACCTGAGGCCTCAACATTACCTGAACCTGAAATAAGCGTCCCCAAACGTGGGGTGAGATCTCTAATCAAAGAAATCTCAGTAAGACAAGGGTTCCTCAAGGATCTTCCACCCCAAGCTCACTTACATGTGCAATATAAGTTCTAAAAACAGTAATTCAATATAAGTTCCAAAACTATGCAGTGCAACAGATATCTATGACATGTGTGTTTATCGCTATCTACTGGCCAGAGAAATGCAGGAATACGTCTATACCTACATGAGTACAAGGAACACCGCTTGCACATCACCCACAGCCTCTCCATCTTGTATGTACTACATACTCAGGCTTACCGTATAGGTGGACATCACATGCATATCATAAAAGCACATTGCATATAATAGCTCAATAGCATTCCCAAAACATCAAAGCATGTAACACAACATACATATAACCATATCCCCATGGGACATGGTGGAACCACAACATGGCTAAACCGAGGACACGAAAGCTTACCTCTTAAGCTAGCTATCCAAGCCACAAGCTCAAAGTCCAAACACAGCAGTATCACAATCTGTTATGGACCATCAACATATCAATAAACATGCATCTCAAGCATACAATATAAAGACAACGTCTTTCCTTTACGTTTTACGTCTTAAGGCTTCTAACAAAGCCACAAGCCCTTAATGACATGATTCTCACTTAGTCCATTAATTACAGAAGTTCAACTTCCTTAATCTAGGGTCCACAAACCCCCAATAGCCTACTGTATGAACAGTAAAGCTACTGTTCTTCAAAATCCCAAAATATCTGAATATTCCTCGGGGCATATCCGGATATGAAATATCCGGATATCTCACTGACCATATCCGGATATACAATATCCTGATATCCAGATCCCATATCCGGATATCAATATCCGGATACCATATTCGGATATCAATATCTGGATATCTATTCGACAAATATCTGGATATTTCATGAAAGAATGCAGTTCTGCATTTTCATGAAGATATCCTTCCAAGGTTAGGTTTTTACCGATTAAAGACCCTAAAGCATGCATTTCTAGGTGTGTTAGACATTACACAACGTTAACTTATCATCTTTTAGCCTTTACATGCATCAAGGTTCCATTTTTAACTAAGAGACTCAAGTTCAAAGGTGGTGATCATACCACAAGCCAAAACAGAGGTGGATGATGCTCTTGGAGCTCTCACAACAACTCCAACACTACAAAAAATAAGTTCTTTAGCCACGGTTAAAATAGTGGCTAAAGGTAATAAAAACCGTGGCTAAAATAGTCTACCACTGTTTTATGGACCGTGGCTATTCCTGGCGTTGCATTAATCTAGCCACGCCCTTTTCCTCACTTAACTACGGCTATTATGGGCGTGGTAACATTACATTAGCCACTATCTGTTTCGATTTAGCTATGTTACTAACCGTGGCTAAATATTATGGATAGACAAAAAAAAAACGTTTGATATATCTTCTTTTACAATATGCTGTTATCCCAATTCTAATCATTTTTTATTATTATTTTTATAATTTTATCAATGAAATAGAAGTAAAAGCAGAAAGAGTAAAAGGTTGCAATGAACTACAAATTAGGAATTTTTAAATACTGAAAGAACCAATTTTCAAATGAACCTAAAAGTCTCAAATTTCAAAATCTCAAACTTGGAATCAAATGAAAACAGAGTCCTTAATTTTGAGCAACAAATAAGAGCGGCATTTATACCCTTTAACAATCTCCGAGTAAAGAAGCAACATGGCTTGTTGGATTTTCACTTCATCTTACAAAAAGATAGTAATATACAATTCTTGTCTTTACCCTGCATAATCAGATGATAACTTTATGAGAATCATTAGCTATGTGATTCAAGTTTTTTAAAGAATATAAAATTATTGAAATGAAAAGACAAAAGCACCTTAGAAATATTTAAAAAATTCTATTATTTACTATTTGATAGTACACTATATCTCCAGTTTCACTAACAAAATGGTCTTTCCTCAAGCTCCTTACCAAGTCCCCAATAATGTGAAAGGGAAGAGGAGCAGATTTCTTTGGCTTTCGGTAATATTTTCCAAACAATGGCTTAGCTACCTGAGTCTGCAAGTATAGCAAACACAACATTCAAACTCTATATCTCAAGGAAATTACTTATCAGTATACATTGTTTACCCATAAGTAGAGAGATACTCACATTGCTGGGCAAGTTTTGCTTGTAAAGACACACGAAATGCTTGTAAAAAAAATGTATATATATCTGAGCACAAGTACGTTGCATAGTATAAGTATTAAGTACCTTATTTTTGGGTACAGAGTACTAATTTATTAAAATTCCAAAACAGCTCTTGCAATAACTAAAGATATATCATCATAGATTACCAAAAAAAAAGATATATCATCATACTTTGGCATCACTTGCTGCAAACAGACTTTCTTCAACCTCAGCAACATCCATCATTAACATTCACTGTGCAGACTTTGGTGAAACTAACTGATCTCAAACTGTATAAAGTATTAACCAGGATCAAAAAGAGGAAAGAAATAAAGTTAGTAAAATAGTGGGGGAAAAACTAATGCAGCTAGTTCAGAATAAAAATCCAGCATCGGCCCATACTGCTGCAACCAACTAAATATTTTACATTTTTAGTTTAGTTAACCCTACAAAAGTAAGTAGTGGGTTGATGATATTAAAATAATTTATCGACTTTAATATCTTTATAACAATCAGGAAAAAGTAAACTAAAATAATAACTACAATCTTTTACATATAAAATATAAAATCTCATACCAAGAAAATGGTTGTTACATATAAATATTCTATTTATTCAGTGAGCACACCCAAAATAAAATAAAATAAAAACAGGTACCATAAAACCATAACCAAGATAAAGTAAAATCGGTGAGGCATTCGATTTTGCTATGACCTTCAATTCAAAATCAAACATCTTTAATTGGAATTCCCAAATAGAGCTTGGACCATAACAAACCTCATTCATATCATGGGCTAGATTCTTCAGGGTATCCAATCCCTCTGATATGATATCATGCCCTTCATCCTATACAAATAAAAATTTGAATAATCTAAGACTGTAAATCAGCTGGTGACAGACAAATACAATAAAAAGACTATAAACCTCAAGGCTTCTTAGTTAGCATAGACAACAAGGTAACTGAAATAAAGCAGGAATCATGCTTGCCTGCTTCATCTTGCGCATTTCATCATGCTCTTGTCTAAACTGATTGGATTCTTCCCTTTCAAGTTAAAAAATGGACCTAAGACATAAAAATAATCTTCCTGATCATGGTGAAGGATTAACATAATCTGTCTCCAACTATGCCTGATCATCAAGCTTACCTTAACATAGTCTACATGTCCTGGGCAATCAAAATGAGCATAATGCCTCTCTGCTGTTTCATACTCTACATGAGCCTGCAAGATCGAGACAAAACCTATGATAAGCTCAAGAGATGCTTACAAAAATTTAATTGTAGAACATTTAGCTTTGTGTCAATCAATCACATGATGCATAATTTGAGTATGGACATAAAAATAAAATAAAATAAGAGGATTAGTCTTTGTGTTTGACTTTGCTTATCAATGTTGCAATTATCTGAAGCACTTGACACTGATAGGACATTTGTATATCAAAGAGGATAGGGATAAAACCTAAACATTTTTTGTAACCCTACAAGAAAAAGAAAATGCTCCATATACTATGTCCCTTACTCATAAAAATTAAAGTTATAGAATACAAAGCAGTTCAAAACTCGACAAGTACTCAAACCTCAAGTTTTCTTATTTGGCTTTATACGTCTTCATATACTGCAAAAAGATTCCACTTTGTCATAAGCCAGGTTAACCACTCCCATCAAGTTGTTCAAGAGAAAGGAGGAGCGCCATGTATTGCTGTAAGAAGTCAAACACATCGTAGTTAATCAAAGCCAATATTGTGACACTGAAACTTGGATAACCAATCTGTCATAATTAAAGAAGCTAATATAAAGAATTAATTAAAAAATATAGAGAAAGAGAAAATATAAATTAATAACCTGTGTACAAATACAATAAAAAAGTCCACATGGAAACTACTATGCTTAGCAATGAAAATATCATCAACTAATTTTTTGATTAGATATTTCAATGCAAATATATCTATCTCATCAGCAAGAGAATGACAAATTAACGAGATGTGTCTATAAAGGATCTAATGGTTAAATTTGGACTGTATGGCTAAATTTAACCATGCAATGGGTTAATTGATGCATTATTGATTTACAAGGAAGCTTAAAAGAATACAACTCTATGATTTGGACTCATAATGTCTTCTGTTTATCTACACTGTCTATCAATAGTTGACCTTTTCCTCATAGGACTACTATGAATTATGAAACACAGCCTTGGAAACTTCTCTATAATGAAAACGTACCCACACACCTTTTTAATATACATCTGTTTCATATAAACACATGAAAAGGCAAGTAGGAGAAGAGTAACAAAAAGACAGACCAACCATGAAAATGAGAAACCTGATGTTGGCTCAAAAAAAATAAAAGAACCCAAAAAACAAAAAGAATCACCAAAGAACCCAAAGTCTTGACAATATATAATCTCATATTTAATGTTTCTATTAAGAACCCAATAGACATAAATTCCAAGATCCTTTGGGCTATGATTAATTTCTAAAATACAGATTACATATATAAAATCTAGAAAACCACTATAATCAAAACATTGAAAGCATGATTTTTCTCTTTTTTATTTTATTTATGTTCACTTTTGCTCAGTGTAAGAATAATAACTATGATGAGCTAAAAGTACCAACCGGCAACTCCTTCCTCTTTCGATTACACACAAACAGTAACCTAATGTGGAGCATATGCTACATATGAAGGACATGTTCCCCAAAAGCCATTACTAGGGTAAAGTGTTAGAAGTTGAGGAATAAGAATATAATATGAGTTATGGCAAGTTCAAGGCAAAAAAACTATATAACGCTATTTACAATCTGCAAGGTACTGTGAGCACATATGCACATAGTTTTACTTATTCTCGTCTTCTTGCAAAGAATCATTTAAAAATCCTCTTTCCCTCCATTGTATCTTTTCTTTAGCCAAAGACTACATACCTTTAGATGATGTCTTTTGCCTCAATTTCCAAATCAAATGCACATTAAAATCATGATCTACAGCTTGAAGTAAGATGAACAAACCAATCGCAAAGATTGTTGAAATCTTTGGACCAACTTGAATTAAGATAAGCCTGGCAACTTTCACATTGTATCATTAAATTACAATGTCTATTTATCATTAAAAATCATCAAATATCAATTTTAAAATTAGGTTGTTAATCATTAAAATGGATGTCACTGAAATACCTGCTCCACTGTGTCAATTCCTCTGAATTTGAGTAAGTGACCTCTACCTTCCTCCAGCTCAACTTGTTGAATGGTTTCTCCACCCAAAACCTTATGCTTCAACCATCTTCTCCCAGGCTAGTCAATGATTATATTGGCCAGATCTTCGTCGCTGGTGATCAGAATCAAGGGTTCCAAGTCACCGTTCGGTAATGGACACCGCAGTGTGACCGAGGAACAACACAACTCACCAAGCTTCACCGTCAACTCTATAAAACACAATCACACACAGACGAACAATATCGAATAAATCAACCAAATTAAGAAAGACGAGGGTGAAATAGAAATGAAACTTAGAAAGAAATGGAAAAATTGCAAATAAAATAATTATACTACGCCTCCTCTTTTGTCGACTCAAGCAGCCTCAGTCTCAGCCCCGAGCTATGTTCATCATCGTGCGAATTGTCGACTCAAGCAGCCTCAGTCTCAGCCCCGAGCCATGTTCATCATCGTGCGAATTGTAAATGATGGTTTTCGTAAGGCTGGTAAAATAGTATTTCTTTCCTAAAGGATAATGAAAATTGGTGAAGTCCCTAAGCGAAAGAAGACGACGGAGTAGGGAGAAAATTGGGGAAAAGATGTACAACCTAATAAGTGAAATAGATGGATCTGGGTGTTACTAAAAATGCCCTTGAAGAAATAGCTAAGTTAGAAATTTTTAAAATATTGGCCGTCTATATAACGCCGTGGTTAAAATACCGTGCGTATACATCGTATTTCTTGTAGTGCAAGGTGCTGACTTCAACAAGGTTGAAGGTTGGTCCTTTCCCACCAAAAGAAGCTTCTTGAAGCACCAAGTGCCAAGAATATGACTCCAACCCCTCAAACACAAAACTCAGCAACCCAACCTCCCTCAAACAGGTTCACAAACTCAGAAAAGGGGACCTCTCTCTGCACACCAAGCTCACACACTCAAGGTTAAGTGCTTGGGAAGAGGTATCATGAAGGTAGAAGGCCACAAGGCTCACCAAAGAGGGAAGAGAGCAATGAAACAGTGCAAGACTGATCAGCCTCCAAGGTATCCACGCACAAGAGGCAGTTTTCTAGGGTTTTGTGCCCTTAAGGATAGTATATATAGTCACATGGCCACTTAACGCGCAGTATTAGCCTTAATAGCTACACAAGAGATCTTGATCCCGAACTTTGGAATCTTAACCTACTTGATTTTACAAGAATTATCATATTTTTATTTTATTTTTCTGAACAACTTTTCGGTACGTGCTTTTCCATAGCCAGTATCAGTTCTGGCACCAGTTCTCTTTATTTTGACTTGAAACTTGTTTTACAAGTCCTACATATTATTCTAGTAATTATCATGCACTCATTATAATTTTACGGGATACTTTTTCGGTAGCATTTATACCGACTAGCAGAACCGGTATCTGCACTTTTCTTCCGAAAAGTGACTTTCAGCATTCTTACCCACTTACTATAATTATTTAAGCCACATAATAATTATTAGGGTCAATTATGGAATCATTTCCTAATTTATCACAATTAATCAATTAATTTCCTTAATTAGCGGTGCGGGTTCTTACATCATGTCATCCCCTCAAGCGCTGCTCCAGATCCTGCATCCTCCTTGCATTATCTTCTTGTATCCTCTGGAAATCTTCTCTTCTTTGGAGATTATTTTGATTCTCCATCTCTTCCATTCATCGCAAAATTGCAGCAAACGCGTTTTGGGCCAGCCGAGAATCACGATCCGCTGATTGGGCGAAGCGCACAGCTAAATCCCCAGGATGTTGAGGGGGATCGTTCACAATTAGAGCTGCAACTCGGTTGTGAGGTGCTGGAGTGGAGGTTGTGTCTGACACGTCCTCACTGACATGGACATGATCATAGTCCACATCGTTTCTAGGCTGGTTTTGAGGTTGATTTACCTCTTCCATGACTGGATCCAGCGATTGATTCTGGTTTTAAGGTAGCTGCTGGCTATTGCTTCTTGTATAAACCACCATCATCAGTCAGAATTGTGGGAATATCAAATTCAAAGAGATGATTCCCCACACACGGCGTCAATGTTCTGTGTTAGAAACAGAGATGTCCATCCCAATGGATTGGTATGTTAATGTTGGATCTAGTACCCTCTCCAAGGTATCTATGAGGGAGACACCCTTGAGTCAAGCAGATCACTATGCACAACGAACTAATAACGACATTAGCCAAAGGGAGGTGTGCGCGCACGGTGACAGCATAACATTAAAAGAGAGAGTGTAACATACCTTTAGGGTTTACCTCTTATTTATAGGGGTTACCTGTGGGTAATGTGATGTGGGCCTTTAGTGCCTCCGATGGGGACCTGGCTTGTCTGCTATGTTGTCGTATTAGGATTAGTATCCTTGATGGATTCTATCTGTAATCATACTTGATTAGGATCTTGGATTGCCCCTTATTGGGTCTGTCATTCGATGGGCCCCTTACATAGGTCTATAACAAGTCCCTCGTCCAACACCTTAAGATTTTGGGTTGAATTGGTTCTTTACATGGTATCAAAATCTTCTATCCCTAGTTCAATCCTCATCGCCCCCACTTTCTCTTGTTGAATTTCTTAGCACAGGTAGGCTGGACCTGATGTATCATCCACCTTTCAAGCTCAGACTCTGATTTGAAGGGACATGTTAGAGAAATATAAAGTAATTAATGTAGCCTCACATAACAACTCAAATAATTTTTAGGCTAAATTGGTTCTTTGCACCAACTAACTTCTTATACATAACCCATTTCAACAACCTCTATTTTCTTTATTAGTCTTCAAAATATTTTCTTTATCTCACATCACTACTGTAATGTTTATCCAACAGGCAACGAATCTTAATCATTGAAGGAGTGTCAAACTATCAATATCCTTTAAAACATCCTGATTCCTGAGTGCAAACAAAGTTGGAGATTGAGAAGAAAGGGGAGATTTCAAAACCTCTCCTCGGGGGAAAACAGAGGAAAATACAATTGAGTAGTGGGGCTGATCAAGATTTTCACTCGACAAAGTTTAACAATATTGCAATCGACCACTTGAAGTCTCAGCATCAGGTGGGCCTCAATTCTTCTCCTTTGTGCAAATGGTTTTGCATTATTCACAGAATTATCTTGTTCTCTGTCAAAAAAACTGACGGGCATGGTCCCCTTTTTGTCCACTTGCTTCTTAACGTCCTTAATATGCTATCAGAAGTCCACGCAGGGATTCAAATCTCACGGGTCTTCTTTGCTCTCTGAAATTCTAAATAGTCATCTTTGGCAGTCTGAAATTCTACGTAATTATCCAATCTGTTGTTATCAAATGTTTAGAATGAAGAAAATTTTGTTCCGCAATTTATGTTATACATTGCAAAACAAATTCATCTAAAAACACTACCAAGCACATGGTTCAACGGGTAAGATGTTATTTCAGCTTAATTAGTGATATTGAATTCTAGTTCATAACACACCCAGTTGTGTTAAAACTTTGCAGGTAGGACAATATCCAAAAATACAACTTAAAAGACTTGAACTTGAGCATCCTATTGAGAATTAATGTGTCAATGATAAAATCTTGCATTGATTCAAACTTAATTAAGCAAAAAACATTTGAGTAAAAAGATTCATAAATTTAGTATCGTAATATTTTAAGTTATTTCATAATTTTAAAAACAGAAATATTTTTCTCATTTTGTTGGAGATAGTTATCTCATTTTATACACTCATCGAATTTAGTGCCATTTTTTTTCATTTCTTTTTTCTTTTGTTTTAAAGTATGGACCCCACATATTTATTTCACGTGCATGAGAGAATTATATGAAGTAACATGAGATTAGTTACTCCCTTCTAAAAAATATTTAGACATTTCGAATAATATATCCTAATGAGATTTGGGCTGACAACCAATATTTATCCTTATTTCAAGGATAACATTGGTCCAGTAAGCACGTGATACTAAGATTTTATTCATACAGGCCCAATGCAAGACCATGTTTTTTCCACATCATGCTCATTGTTGGTAACAACATTTACAAATTGTATGTAAACGATATTCGCAAACTATTTTTGTAGGCTCAATGCAAGCCCAGGTAATTATTTTCTTATTGGTATTGGCTACTGAAATTTTATAGGTCTAAGTAACATCTCGTGAATTCCCCGCATATTATCATACATTACGGTATTAATCGCAACGTAATTGATTAATAAAATGGAAACTAAATTTGTAGTATCACAATTACACATTTGTAAATATGTGAATGTACTTTTTTTCTGTTTTTTTCCCCCTATTATTACATTAGACTCACTAGTGATACCATAGAGTCCATAGTTCCTTCAATGGAAGAATAATTTTAAAGAATAGAATCTATATTTCATACTTAGAGCCCGTTTGGATGGTTTTTTTTCTTCAAAAGCTGTTTTTTTATTTATAAAAAAACACTTCCCGGAAAAAAAAAAATCTATTTGGATGTCTGCTCTTAAAAAAAGCAGAAGTCATAAAAATGGCCAAAAACCTATTTTTTCATAAGCTAAAAATTTTAGCTTTTAAAAAAAAGCATAAGTCAAAAGTTAAATATTTTTTTCAAAAAAAAAATATTTTTTAAAAAATATAAATAGCTATAATTTTTATAAAAAGTACTTTTAAAATAAGGAAGTGATAAAAAGGACTTTCTTCAATACAAACGACCTCTTAGCACTGAACAGTCGGTACTCTACTGGAAATACATGGATCCACCACTAGTTCTAATATCTCAGTATATAAAACTAGAAATCTTGAGCTTTTCGGAAAGATATAAAATTAACCACCACCAGTCGATATAAATATTGCTCCTTGATGGCTTCCTCCAACACCTTCTTCAGCAGAGAACCTTGGCCAAACTACATCTCGATCGAAGACTGATAGATACCCTACAGCTACAGTACCGCTCCAGGCACGTATACGCAAACGACCAACTCACTTGGCTGACTACGTCGTGGGCACAACATCTAGGAATAGTTAATGTTTTATATTTTATTCCTTCAGTTACTTTTGTTCAATTTATTTGTAACATCCCTTGTAGTTATTTGCTTTTGTTCAGTTTATTTGTAACCTCCCTTGTAGTTATTGCTTTCACTCCACGTTCTGTTTGTAATCCTTATTTCATGGGATTTAGTTATTGGGTCTTTGGTTGTTTTTATTTAAATAGGAACCGTGATATCAATGAAAAGGAGATTATTTTGCTGCAACATGTATTTCTTTTAAGTTTAAACAAGCTTATCCTTTTTGCTAAAAAGGAGACCTACCATTTGGTGCTTTCATTGAGCACAGTACTCCATATTCTTCCATGGCAGAAGGTATCCATTTTTGAAAACTGGAAGAGGCACAAGAAACGCATACCACTCAGATTACCCATCTCACACAACAATCCAACCAAACCGTAACACAACTGAATGAAATCCAAACCACTCTCACTGCCTTAATGGCTTGTTTTGATCAAATTCAACTTCAACATTCCAACAACCGACCACCACCACCCCCTCCTCCACCTCCACCTCCACCAAACTTTCCTCCGGTTATGCAGCCTCATCCCTTCCGCCTATATTTTCCCCGCTTCGATGGCGATAATCCAACTGGTTGGATATTCAAAGCATCACAATTTTTCCAGTTTCACCAAATCCTCCATGCCAGCGCCTTCAAATTTCCTCCTTCCATATGGATGGACCTGCACTCGCCTGGTTCCAGTGGATGACCCGTAACTCACCCTTCCAAAGCTGGGACAATTTTACCCAGACTTTAGAAACCTGTTTTGGTGACTCCCCTTACACAGATCACATGGGATCCCTTGCTAAACTGCAACAATCCAGCTCAGTTGCTACTTACATTTCCAAATATGGATCTCTAGCCAACCGCACTGATAATTTACCACCAGCCTTCCTTCTCAACAACTTCATCTCTGGTCTCAAACCCACTATCTGACGTGAAGTCCAAGCCCTTAAGCCACAAACCATTATCGAGGCACAAGGCCTCGCAAAGTTACAGGAAGATAAACTTTCATATCATGCTTCACGTTCACACGCGTTCTCCTTTTCTCCCCAAACAGCCCCTGCATCATCCTCCAACCTTAATCCGCGACCTCCTCCCCCTGGTGTTCGCAAGTTAACTTCCGAAGAGATGAAGGTGCGTCGTGAACAAAACCTATGTTTCAACTGTGACGAGAAGTTCTCTCATGGCCACAAATGCAAGACTCATTTTACTCTCCTTCTTATTGATGATGAAAACCCTGACACAACTGATGCCCTTGATACTACACTACCCGAACCAGAAATACAACCAGCCACTGAACCCGAAATGTTAGACATCTCCCTTCATGCATTTTCTGGACAGAACTCTCCTCGTACACTTCGGTTAGTGGGCAGTATCGCAGGGATATCCGTTCAAGTTCTCGTTGATGGTGGTTCAACACACAATTTCATCCAACAACGATTGGCACACCACCTTCATCTACCCGTGGACACCACCAACTCCTTCCATGTTATAGTTGGGAATGGTGAAACACTACTATGTTCAGGTGTTTGTCCCTATGTGCCACTCTATCTCTCCCACCACTTGTTTCCAACTGACCTTTATGTTCTTCCTCTGCATGGTGCTGACGTCGTTTTAGGGGTACAATGGTTTTGCCTTCTTAGCCCAGTCACATTTGATTACCGCCACCTTACCCTTTCCTTTAGCCTCAACTCATCTCCTATCACCCTCACTGGCTCCACTAATTCCCCATCTACTCAAGTTTGTACACCCACTATCCGTCGTGACCTAGCCACCTCCTCCATTGCCTCCTTTTACAAACTGGATATCTCAACCTGCACTCCATCTCCTATTACCCCGGCCCTTCCATCCGATATCCAAAAACTACTCCTTCATTTTAACCATCTCTTTAACCCGCCTACGCATCTACCACCCCATAGGCCCCAAGATCATCGAATCTTGCTTCTCCCAGATTCAGACCCAGTAAATGTCAAACCCTACCGTTACCCATATTTTCAGAAACAAGAGATTGAACGCCAGGTACGTGCTATGCTGCATGATGGCCTTATTCAACCTAGTGTGAGCCCTTTTAGTTCTCATGTACTCCTTATCCGTAAAAAAGACGGAACTTGGCATTTTTGTGTTGATTTTAGAGCACTCAATGCCATAACCGTCAAAGACAGGTTCCCTATCCCCACCATTGATGAATTGTTTGATGAACTTCATGGCTCTCGCTTTTTCTCCAAGTTGGACCTTTGTTCGGGATTCCATAAAATCCGCATGCATACTGACTTCGTTACTGCCACAGCTTTCCGCACACATGAAGGCCATTACGAGTTCCGTGTTATGCCATTTGGGCTTTGCAACGCCCCCTCCACATTCCAGTCCACCATGAATTCAGTTTTTACAACATTCTTACGTCGATTTGTTCTTGTTTTCTTCGACGATATCCTGGTTTACAGTCCAACCTGGGAGGCGCATTTAAATCATCTCCAACAAGTTTTCTCTGTGTTAGAAAAAAAATATCCTCCATCTCAAGCTTGCAAAATGTTCTTTTGGTCAGGATGCTATACATTATTTGGGCCATATTTTCTCGACACAGTGTATTTTCGTAGACCAAGATAAGATCCAAGCTATTTTAGATTGGCCTACTCCACATACCACAACAAAACTTCGATTTTTCCTTAGTTTGGCTGGTTACTACACCTGTTTCATAAAGAGGTATGCTTCCTTAGCCGCTCCACTAACATCTTTGCTTTGCAGCAACGCATTTCTTTGGACTGATAAACAAGATGAAGCTTTTCAATCCCTGAAGAATGCACTAGCCAACGCCCCTGTGTTACAAATGCCAGATTTTACAGCACCATTTTGCCTTGATACGGATGCTTCAGGTGTTGCTCTTGGCGCGATTTTAACCCAAAATGGCCACCCACTTGCATACTACAACAAGCTTTTCTCTCCTCGCATTCGAGCTGCCTCTACATACATCTGCGAGCTTTGTGCCATAACCAAAGCTATCCACAAGTGGCGCCACTACCTGCTAGGACGCGAGTTCATCATCCATACTGATCATTATAGCCTGCAACACCTCCTTACCCAATCCATCCATACACCTGAACAAGAAAAGTGGCTATACAAATTAATGGTCTTCCATTATCGTATCATTTACAAGCCAAGGAAGACCAATGGTGCAGCTGATGCGCTCTCACACTGCCACGACTCATCCCTTCATGCCTTATCAGTACCAATCCTTGCCATGTCTGCCCAAGTCATCACAGCTTTAGCACACGATGCAACTGCTGCCAATTTGATGGCTACCGTAAGCAAAAATCCTTCCCAATATCCCCATTACCATATTACTAATGGTTTGCTGTTCTATAAAAACAGAATTTACTTGCCTTCCAGTTCATCTCTATGCAAAAATATGTTTCATGAACATCACTCTAGTCCTATTGGTGGACATTCCGGTTATTACAGAACTCTTCGACGCTTAAGCCAGGGTTTTTATTGGCCGAAAATGAAGCTGGATGTGAAGCGTAGGGTAAGAAATTGTCTTGTTTGCCAACAAACAAAGTATACTACTTCTTCACCCAATGGTCTCCTCCAACCTCTTCCAATACCAGAGCGCGTTTGGGATGATGTTACTATAGACTTCATCACTGGTCTTACACCTTCTTATGGGAAATCATCCATCATGGTTGTAGTTGATCGCCTTTCCAAATATGCTCATTTTATCCCAATGCCCTCTCATTTCACAGCACAATCTGCCGCTGCAGCATATGTCCTTCATGTTGGCAAACTTCATGGCATCCCAAAGACTATCACAATCGATCGTGGATCAATTTTTCTCAGTTCTTTCCGGCAAGAGGTCTTCATTCACCAAGGAACCAAGCTCCAGATGAGTTCCGCATATCACCCACAAACGGATGGGCAAAGTGAGGTTGTCAACCGGTGCGTCGAGCAATATCTCCAGAGTTTCACCATGGATCAACCATCATCTTGGTCCAAATATATCCACTGGGCTGGATATTGGTACAATACCTCCTTCCACTCTTTTGCTAAGATGACACCTTTTGAAGCTCTATATGGCCGTAGCCCTCCTACTATCCCTGATTATGTTTCTGGTGGCTCATCTGACTCCAACGTCGACTGTGTTCTCCGTAACAGGGATGCTCTCTTATGCTTACTTAAAGATAACCTCCGACGTGCTCAACAACGCATGAAAGCTTTTGCGGACACCAGTCGCACAGATCGCGCATTTAATGTTGGTGATTGGGTACTGGTGAAGCTCCATGCTTACAGGCAACAGTCCTTAGCTCAGCGCAAGTCATACAAACTGTCCAGAAGATACTACTGGCCATTTCAGGTGCAAGTCCGTATTAGGCAGGTTGCTTACAAGCTGTCCTTACCATCCACTTCAAAGATACATCCTGTATTTCACATTTCTTTGCTCAAACCATTTCATGGTGAACCAACAGAAGCTGCCCTACCAAGTCTTCCTGACGACGAGCTGGAGAACCTTGGGGACAAGGTTCAGCTTGAAGAGCGAGGGGATGATAGATACCCTACAGCTACAGTACCGCTCCAGGCACGTATACGCAAACGACCAACTCACTTGGCTGACTACGTCGTGGGCACAACATCTAGGAATAGTTAATGTTTTATATTTTATTCCTTCAGTTACTTTTGTTCAATTTATTTGTAACCTCCCTTGTAGTTATTTGCTTTTGTTCAGTTTATTTGTAACCTCCCTTGTAGTTATTGGCTTTCACTCCACGTTCTGTTTGTGATCCTTATTTCATGGGATTGAGTTAATGGGTCTTTGGTTGTTTTTATTTAAATAGGAACCGTAATATCAATGAAAAGGAGATTATTTTACTGCAACATTTATTTCTTTTAAGTTTAAACAAGCTTATCATTTTTGCTAAAAAGGAGACCTACCAAAGACTTATGAGCGAAGTTGCTGGTTTAGATTGATCGAGAGAGAAAGGAAAAAAAATGGATCTTAATCTTGCATAGTTTCCAAAAAGCTAATGAAATTAAAACTTGCAAGCTACAAAATGGTGAGAGCATTGGTGTTATCTGACGACAACCCATTTCTTTGCTATAGTGTTGAGGAATGGAGGAAATTTGAGAGGGAAAGTGAGATTTTTCGGGAAAAAGGCGCGCTTGGAATTTAGGAGACGAAAATGAAAATAAGTGTGGAAAGAAAAAAAATGATCGTGTACTGGGTGGGAATGGAAAATAATTTAGGAGGGAGATAAAAACTTCATTTTCATCGATTTTATGATTTATCACTTGATCTTATGTGACTATAAATTTATTGTTTAGATCTACTGTGCTTAAATCATTTATCATTTAACCCCTGTCATTTTAAATTTTTACTTACACTTATTGTGGTTATAAAAATATATCATTTACAATCATTATGGTTAAAAAATATTTCAAATTATTTATTTTGAAATTAATTTATAAATCATCTTAATTTTTCTTATTTGTTTTAAAATTTAAAGAATATTATCTAAGATAAATAAATTATATATTATAAAAATAAGATATTTACTTTCTCATCCTCAGAGAGGTAAGGGCTAGTCTTTTATTTAGTTTTGTCATTGTTTAGTTGTTGTTTTTTCTTATTGTATTAAAAAAAATTGTTTGGATGATTTTATACTGATATCGGGTATAAAATAGATAAAATAAAATAATATTTTATTTGAATTTATTTTCATGATAAAAATAACTGAATTTGTTTACGAAAAAAAAATAAGTGAATTTTTTTTTACATTTTTTTGTTTATTTATTTGCCTTAAATGTATTAGATGAGGATATAAAATAAAAAAGAGAAAAAATTATATTTATTAAATTATAAGGATATAATTGATATTATTATTAATTCAAATTAATTTAATTTTAAATAAAAAAATTATATTTTTCAGTAAATAATTTTAATATATAATATGATAATAATATAAAATAAAAGTTGAGAAAAATAAAAATCACCCAGCTTAATTTTAATTTTCAGCATTGCCTCCCACTTGACATAGGATCTAGAAGCTTCCCACTTGAAATTCGCCCCTACCATTTTATTCTCATGGTTGTTGCTTCAATAACCTAATTTGAATTCGCAATTCAAATAAAAAAACTCCAATCCAACAACTTTATCCCTTATTGAGCTCAGAATTTCGAGTCTAATAGAAGTCATCTAAGTCCCAAGGGTGTTGTGAACGATTAATCCCTTGTTGGGAGTCCTTTCAGCATGTGCATCTTTATTCATATGTTTGAGTTATACACAAGAGTACATTGTTCTCCCTATTTTCAAGCAGATAAAGTTATACAGTCAAAGTATAACCCTAGGATATAGTGTTCGGTGATATCCACAAGTCTAAGGTGATCCGCACTACCAAACGATGGGAGACATTACAAATCCAATGATACCCTATATAATGAATCCTTTTGGAGTCTCTCGGTGGGTCAGTTCAGTGCCATTTGTTCTCTAACAGATCCACCCACTACATTAGCTAAGGCATCACCATGCCTGCATTCCATGAGGTCCCAATGCCCTATCTTGGTAATTCAAGACTAGGAACAAGTTTCAGGCAATAGACATGTAGTGTCCTCAAGTCCTCGTGATCATTATCTCTATCATAGATCCTCAAGTGATCACATGTTCTATTCATAGGGTCTTTATCTTTAAACACATATAAACCATAAAATATAGACGAGATATAAATATGATAAAGATAAAGTGTGCTATATATATATATATATATATATATATATATATATATATATATACAATATATAATACCATCCGTTTCATCAAAAGGCGTTCATATGATAAAACAGATTCTCTCTAAGACACCTTCATACTAACATGTAGTTCATGACAACTATGAGAAGAAAGAAAGAAAAATAACATATGCCTAAATAACTATGTTGTTTGATGTATGGAATTTTTAAAAGAAAAGTATTTAATAACAAAGAGGAAAATATTTTGCCATATTTTAATTCGACTTCGACTGTTGTGATTGTAACTGCGGTTAATATTATACACAATGATAACAAACAGAAGTATCATGAGGTGTTACAAATTCATTGCTCAATTTGACTTTTAATGCATAGTAAGTTGGAAGCTCATCACGCACACATACCCACATCCAGGCATATGCCCCCCCCCCCCACCCCCACCCACACATGCACACCCGCACGCGATTAATGTTTCCTAGCCAAATAACTCAAAGTTTTCATGCTTAAAGCTTCATTTGAGAGTTAATTATTATGATTTTAGTCTTATAAAACATGATAAACTATGAGTTTATCAATATTTTCTATTGGCGAGTAATTGAGATTTCATCTCTGAATTCATCCTTATTAGGAATATTTTTTTGGGTCTCTTACCCATCCCTTTTTAGTAGTCACTAATGGGTTGGATTAACTACCCTTTAAATAATTCTCACCACTTAAATCAAGTAAACAATAACACTTAAATACAAAATTTAGTCCCTAAATTCGTCCTAATTAGGGACAGATTATTTTTCGTCCATATTAGGGCAAAAAATTCATTATTTCCGTCCATAATAGGAACAGATTATTTTCCATCCCTATTAAAGACAGATTTTAGAAACCACATTCTAATTCTGTCCATGTTGGGACGGCCAATTTTTTGTCTCAAAATCCGTCCCTACTTGAGAAGAACTTATTTCTTCGCTAATTCTGTTTTAATTAGGGACAAATTATTTTTTCTGTCTCTAAATCTGTCCCAATTAAAGACATGATATTTTTTGTCTCTAAAATTCATCCCTAATTCAACGTGATTTATCCATGGAATCCATGATTAAAATATTTGGAGCAAGATAACAGGAAAGTCTTTTTATTGGTTAGGCTCAGTCATGGTTAATCTAACAGGCAATTGGAGATTTCACTTGGTCCAAAATTTGTTTGTGCAGGCTATTTATACAAAATTATACTTATGTGCGTACATCTAGACAAGTACTAGCTTTAAAATATTATTTGGTGACACTGTTATAAATTAAATAATAAATCTCTTTTTATTATTACAACCACAGTAAAATTTATAACTATTCTATTAAAGTGGTTATCCTATAAATATTTGAGTTATCCTAACTCTTTTTATCACAATTTAAAATAAGATAACCACATTTTTTATTATAACCGTCTGTTATAAAATGCGTTTGTTAAAATAAAGTTTTCAATTAATTAAATATAATACAAAAACTAAAATACATTCTATTAAAAGGCATATAAGAAATATTTTTCTATATGAAAGAAAGTGTATAATTGTGTTGTAACGAAAACTGTGTAAGCTACAAAATTAAATAATGGAAGATCGATACTTAATTAAATTTTTAATAATTAATAAATTCTAAAAACTATTAACCGGTAACTAAATTATTAAAAAAATAAATACATGTTACTATTTAGGGGAAGGATATTGTAACAACCAATTTGTGTTATACATGTTACTACTAATATCAATCTCACCGTTAGATCATTTATAAAACGGTTATATTTATTTCCAATGGTTATGATTCCCCAAATTTAAAGTGAAAACATTAAATATGGAAAATCATAACCATACAAAGGTGAAAATAAATATAAAATATTAAATTTGAGAAATCATGACCATACAAAGATGAAAATAAATATAACCATTGGATCAACATAAGCGATCTAACGGTGAGATTGATTTATAGTAACATGGTAGTAACATAACTTGGTTGTTAGAATATCCTTCCCCAACTATCAAATATAAACTGTAAAATTCAGAAAATAAACAATGATGTGAAAGTACTACACAAACAACTTGTGTTGTGTCATTTTTGTTAAATAGAAAAGAATCTTGAGTTATAGTAGCCTTAGCGTCACGTAACAACCGGCTTGAAAATGTGCCTCGGGATCCGGAACTTGCTTCTCACATGAAAAGAAGTCAAGAATTTAGCCAATTTTACAGACAAAATAATGTGCATATTATTGGCTTTTGCGCCCATGCATTCTCATGTGCCTCTAGTAGTCAATATTTAGGAGTCATTGACACTATCTTCTTTGTTTCTTTCAAACAAAACAAAAAAGGGCTAGTTTTATCTGTCCTTTGGGGTTGGTACATAGGAATGTGACATGAGGCTTTGGGCAGTTGTAACATGAAATTGTTTGTAAAAAAGAATTACATGTTATTTTTAAATTACTTACGTCCTTTAACTTATTTTATAATTCTAAAAGTTGTGACACATTCTCTAAATTTGAATAGCTTTTTTTCTATAGCATTCCAAATTTTCTAGGTAGTTTTGAGGAACAGATAAGTGCGGCACATGAGCGATTCCATGAAATTGATTACCCAAACCATTATAGTCGAGTTGTCAATCTCCCATGCCTTGTCTCCAGTGTGTATCTCAACGGGTTCTTTGATTTTTCCGATGTTGTAGTCCATCTTTCCCTTAGCACAAATCTCATCTTGACAGGCTGGGACAATTGGAGAAAGTTCTTTCTGCTCAAGATATGGCTAGCCATTTGAAATGGCAAGTTCTCTCCTGAGTAGGGTGCAATTGGGGTAGCGGACTGTTAGATAGATAAAAACATTATTAATGTAACATTACCGAATGCCTTAAGATTTTTGATTGAAATGATTATTTACATTGGTATCAGAGTTAGAATGATCAAGTGATTCGATCTACATTTCCCTCCACTTTGTGGTAAAATTAAGTAAGGACAATATAAACAAAAAATGGGTTTATGCAATATTTATATTTAAGCCCAAAGGGGCTCTTGCGTGAGGGATATGTTAGAGAGATGTAAAGTTATTAATGAAACCTCGTCTGATGCCTTAAAGTTTTTGGTTAAAAATGATTCTTTACACGGATGCAACAGATGAACCAGAGAAGGTAGCCATGAGAAGAAGGGAAAGATGACCTAGAAATAAAGGTGCTCCACTCGAAGATTTGACCCCTCAAATAGAAAGAGGAGACAATGACGAGTTGAAAAGTGACGAAATCGTGACAAATAAGAGAAAGAATTCTATTGTCCATGCCCATAGAAAATCTATATGCTCCCACTCACATATAAGAGGGTAAAAAAGGAAAATGAAAGTCAAAGCAGGGATAAAATGGGAAAACAAAAAATTTGATTGTGAGGAGGACTATAAAAAATTAGCATGGGATGAGAGCTTGGAAAATTTTTCCGACAAATAAGAGGTTGGCAAGTTACGCACATGGGACTGGATGCATGTTGATGTGCGTGAGCGTGACGCGCCGAGTCTATACGGCACGTGTGAGTGAGTTGAGATGCAAAAGTGTTATTTCACAGGTCCTATAACTGGTGCTTTCACACACAAATACACAAGAAATTCTCTGAATATACCTCTACTTTATTACTGATTCTGCCTCTGCAATTTACAAGAGTTACAACGTGCTATTTATAAGCAATAGCAAATGATTAAGAGTGATAATGACTAACATAGGAAATCTAAACAAATACCTAGGGACAGACCTCTTCACCATAAACTAAGCATATTAATTATCCATTAACAAATACCTAGGGACACACCTCTTCACCATAAATCTTTCATTTTCTATTTTCTTTTAATTAATTTAAAACTTATCCCATCAAAACTCCCCCATAAGCTTTAAATTTTTCGACCATCCTTCATCCCAATCTTTTTCTTGAAATTTTCTAATAGCAACGTTGGCAACGACTTCGTAAATATGTCACCCACTTGATCTCGGCTTGCAACATGAGTGAGCTCCACCTTTCCTTCCTTGACTTGATCCCGGATGAAATGAAACCTGACATCTATATGCTTACTCCTCTCATGGTTAACCGAGTTCTTTGCTAACTCGATTGCAGACTTGTTGTCAACCCGGATCTCGGTTGGGCCGACTTGTTCTTGCTCCATTTTACTCAATAGATTCCTCAGCCACATTGCGTGACAAACGCACCAGGAAGCAGCAACGTACTCAGCTTCGCATGTAGATAAAGTCAAAATGGGTTCCTTCTTTGACATCCACGTGAATGCCGTGTTTCCCATGAAAAACACATAGTCGGTCGTGCTTTTCCTGTCATCAACATCTCCACACCAGTAGCTATCTGAATATCCCACCAGTTTGTACTTGTCCGACTTTGAATAATGAAGTCCTTGTGAAATTGTTCCTTGAACATATCTCAATATCTTCTTTGCTGCCTTACAATGTGTGTGACTCGGATCTTCCATGAATCGACTTATAATCCCAACAGTTAGACACAAGTCTGACCTCGTACAAGTTAAATACCTCAAACATCCTACTAGACTCCGGTAATTACTCGGATCAACTCTTTCTCCTCCATCATATTTTGAAATTTTTAAGCCGGGTTCCATGGGAGTTGAAACCGGATTGCAATATATCATTTTGAACCTCTTCATGATATCTTTTGCATAAGCTTTTTGAGATACGAAGATCCCGGATTTATCTTGTTTGACTTCCAGACCAAGGAAGTATCTCATCAGACCGAGATCCGTCATCTCGAACTCTTTTATCATTTTCTTCTTGAAGTCTTGTATCATCCCTTCATCATTTCCCTAGAGGATTAGATCATCAACATATAAAGCAACCAGCAAAGTATTACCTTATTTCTTCTTCACATACAGGGCATGTTCATATGGACATTGCTCAAATCCGTCCTTCTTGAAATAAGAGTCAATATGGGTATTCCACGTGGTGCCTGCTTCAGCCCATACAAAGCCTTCTTCAACCTTAACACTTCTCTTTCTTGTCCGACTTTCATGAAACCCGGAGGTTGTTCGAGATATACCTCCTCCTCAAGTACACCGTTTAAGAACGCCGATTTCAGATCCATCTGATAGATCGGCCATCCAACCTGAGCTGCATGTGAGATCAACAACCTGATTGTCTCCATCCTCACTATGGGTGCAAACACCTCGTCATAGTCTATTCCATCCTTTTGCTTATACCCCTTTGCTACTAGCCGGGCTTTGAATCGTTCAAGCTCCCCTTTAGCATTCATCTTCTTCTTATATACTCACTTCACACCGATGGGCCGACTTCCTTTTGGTAGCTCGGCTAACTCCCACGTCTTATTCCGCTCAATAGCTTTTATCTATTCTTCCATGGCAAATTGCCATTTTTCATTTCAGACAGCTTCCTCAAAGCTCAAATCCTCAGAATCTGCTAACAAGCAAACAAGATGTGCTTCGTTAGTTGAGTCATACAAGTCTTGCAAGCTTCTCATTCTCGGTTGTCTTTGCTCTTCTTCATTGTAATGTCCCACATCGGTTGGAAAGGAGAACAAAGCATGCCATATATATGGGTGTTGATACCTTTCCTAGTGGAGGCCTTTTGGGGTAACCCCAGAACGTAAAACCGTGAGTCCCGGAAGGGGGGCAAAGCGGACAATATCTGCTATAGGGATTGAGGCTATTACAAATGGTATCAGAGCCTGGTCCTGGACCGGTGTGTACAGCGGGGACGCTGTATTCCCAGTGGGGGAGGATGTAATGTCCCACATCGGTTGGAAAGGAGAACAAAGCATGCCATATATATGGGTGTTGATACCTTTCCTAGTGGAGGCCTTTTGGGGGTAACACCAGAACGTAAAACCGTGAGTCCCGGAAGGGGGGCAAAGCAGACAATATCTGCTATAGGGATTGAGGCTGTTACATTCATCATCAGAGACTTCAGGATTTTCCGGGATATGGGTCGAAGGTTTTCTGACCTCAAATGATATATTTTCGGGTTCCACATTGACCCCAGATGTACTATTCCAGTCTCATTCATCTTCTTCATTCACTTTCACATCTCGGCTTACCAACACCCTTTTATTGACGGGATCCAACAACTTGTATCCCTTCGTCTTCTCATCATATCCAATAAACAAAAACTTCTTACTTTTATCTTCAAGCTTCGTTCTGAGCTGGTCTGCTATGTATGCATACACAACACTACCAAAAATCTTGAAATGAGCCACTGATGGCTTTAGACCACTCTATGCTTTCTGTGGAGTTTTATCATTCACACTTGAATGCAGACATCTATTTTGCATGTACACAACACATTGTACGGCTTCTCCCCAAAACTCCTTAGGCATATTCTTAGTCTTTAACATAAAACGCACCATATCCAAGATAGTTCGGTTCTATCTTTCAGCAACTCCGTTTTGTTGAGGTGTATACGGTGCGGTCAGGAACTGCCTTATCCCGTGTTCTTCACAATAACTTTTAAATGCTGTCGAAACGTACTTGCTACCTCGGTCAGAACGGACCGACTTGATTTATCTCCCTGTTGCATTTTCTAGCATCACTTTAAACTTCTTAAAGGCCTCAAACACCTCGGATTTTTCCTTCATAAAATATACCCAAGTCTTACGACTGAGATCATCAATAAAAGAAACAAAATATCTCTTTCCACTGAAGGACCCGGAGTTATGGGTCCACACAAGTCGGTATGTATCAACTCCAGAGGCTGTTTAGCCCGGTATCTTGTCATCCTTTAGAACGGGCTTCTTGCGTGCTTACCCAGCACACAGTCTTCACAGAACTTTCCTTCAAAATTTATCTTTGGCAGTCCTACTACCATGTTCTTCTTCATCAGCTCGGCTAGACCACCGTAATGAAGGTGTCCAAACAGTCGATGCCACAGAGACACCTTATCCTCCACCTCGGCTTGCAGACAGCCGACCTCCTCACTCCTCAAACTCAGCTTGTACATTCTGTTCTTTTCCATCTGAACTCGGGCTATCAGACGCCCTTGTTTATCTTTCAATAATAGAACTCGGTCTGTCATTAAAACTGAGTAACCTTTCTCCATCAACTTTCCAATGCTCAAAATGTTACTTTTCAGCTCGGGCACATAGTACACATCTCGAATTGTTCCAACCCATCCATCCTTTTGAAGAAAGCAGACCGTACCACGGCCTTTCACATCAATTTTGGACGTGTCTCATGCGCCATAGCATGTGGATGAGCTTCACTTAAAAAATCCAAATGGGTCTTCTTCCCCACTAAACAAATCAACCACCACTGAAATAAGCTGCACACATAAGTAACCCCTTACTCTAAACAAAATAGAATTCATCAAAGCTATCATGGATTTTTTTTATTTTTTTTTATGTTAAATGTGATGTAACCCATGTGACTATCAAATAGCTTTTATTTTAAACTATTCATTCTAAATAGTTTCAAACTAAATACAAAAACAACAACAGTAATATATTTATTTGTATCCAAATATATTCATTAACCCACAATCACAAACATAAAGATATATCTCTAAAGCTTTCAATCAAATCCAACAAAGATCTCAAATGAAATAATAATAATAAAATCAGAAATTGTGTGGTTATATGTATATAAACAATAAACACAATGGGTCACTCAACAGATCGAATATACATAACTTTGACATCTTATATTAACTTCATAATTCATCATGATATAAATTAAATAAAATCATCATATTATTAATATAAAAAATTGAAGCTTCACCAACGAAAATGATAAAGCATTAGGATCCGAGTCCATTAGAAAACAAAATAATCAAATGCATTGAAAACAAATGTTTGCCATCTCTCGCTATATACTATCATATATTTATGCAAAATCAAGATGGGAGAACGTTAGAATCATTGAAATATATCGAACTAAACATTCCATGTTACAACAAAGGTTTTATTAGAGTTATATTGTAGGAAAAATGATTGTGTTATGTTATAGAGATTCGTTTTTCGTGCCAAATTTTTATTTTTATTTTTTGCTATTGGCCACACAAAATGTTGAGTGTGTAGGAAAATTTTTGTGATCATGTTAAATGATAGATGATAACCCCTACAACAAATGCCTTAAAATTTACGTTTTCCATCATTCTGTGTTGTTGAGGCATTAAAATATAACAATTTAGGTGTCGATCCAAAATATTATTATTTGTTTAGTAAAAGACCCAAGTAATTGGGTATAATTCTTATAAAAAGATGTTAATTAAAATAAAATTTACATATTTTAGAATAAAAAAAAAGGTTAAGAAATTTCAATCCCAATCAACTCTAATAGTAAATGATTTGATCCTAAATCATATAATCATGGCTTTGATACCAAAAGTAAGAATTTTATAAAATATGATTATATGAAGGGTTTATCATCTATAATTTAACATGATTACAAAATTTTCCTACACACACAACATTTTGTGGGATCCGCAGCAAAAATAAAAAAAAAAAATTTCAGCACGCAAAACGAATCTCTATAACATAACACAATCACTTTTCATACAACATAACTCTTATAAAACCCTTATATGAAATTAGAACACAAAAGAATTCAAGCTTACTTGTCGAAGACATTATTCTTTATTTCTTGGTGGCTTCTTGTTTCCTCTGATGCTCCTGCAATGGAAAGACCAGGATCTTCCTCTGCAATTCACACCACTCCCTTATCACAACCGTCGATGAGGCGAGTTGTGGAGTGACGGTTTTCTAACACACTGTGAATGCAGAAGAGACCTAACCAAACTTATTAACCCTAGTCCCCTTCCCATTATGGGCGTCTATAGGTTAGGCCTACACATTGTTATCCACATTAATTATCCAAACTCAAATCAAAACGGTCACTAATTAATTGTGCTGCACCCATATATGAATTATGACTTAATCCGTTTTTATTAAAGCAAGAAAAATTACAATTAATTGAAGCACATGATAATTATAGAAATTTCTAACACAAAACATATAACGAGACTGACAGGATACCAATCTTCTTGTTGAGTTATGAGCAGAGCAGTTGCAATTGGCTCGACGGTCCCTTCTTTTCCTTGCGCCACCTGAAACTTTTGTAAACGATCACCATTAACTCTATCTTTCCATCTTGTTGCCTTAAATAAAAAGATAAAAGCAACTCTTTAATGGCCCCAAAAAATGGATTTGCCAAAATGAGAGTCCTGTTTCTAAGTTGAATACCTTGCCAGTCTCCTCCATCTTTCGTAAGAGTCATTTATTTTCATAAAAATTGAAATTAGACTAATCATATTTGAGGTATTAATATGATGCTAACACTCGCCTAATCTTTCGGTGCTAACATGATGGTCCGATTGTAACACTATTTTTAAATGCCTCAAATTGTGCAAAATATCCTTAAATTAAAATCTCATTCCCACTTTTCATTATCTGGAATTCAAGCCGCACCGCATGTTCTGAAACCATGATGTCCTTCCTTGTAAGTTGTAACTTACGACGTTTCATTGCAGCAAGCTTCGTCCTTGAGCATCTTTTTGTTCATTAATGCAACGGAGCAAGTTAATTCCTCAGCAAAATCTTGGGAATGGGACCCATAGCACTTCTCAAACCCAGTCAGTCAGAATGCATGAGCCCCCCTTGCATTCATTCAACTTTACTACCATCTGAATCACACTCAGACACACCTTCAATTTTGTGACATCTCACTCTCTCTCTCTCTCTCTCTCTAATCAATCCCAAAGCGCGAAAAGCTCTGATCTGTCCTTTTCCTCATTTCAACCATTTATTGTTCTATCAAACTCTCACACTCCTCACACTTCTGCACTTTCTGCTTCTCTTTCACCAAAATTTCACCTTCTCTTGCTCACATTCCCAAAACACTGAATGGCCACACCAAATGACACTCTGCTTCACCACCTTTACTCTTTTCTTCTTCTTTTTCTCATTTTCACAGCCCCATCTGTTCAACAACACCCAAAGATGAACCCTTTGGATCTCAAAGCCCTTCTTTTAATCAAGAACGAACTCACTGAAGTCTCACCCACCAAACCCTTCTTCTCCACCTGGAACCTCACCGCACCCGATCCCTGCTCCTCCTTCTCCGGCGTCACCTGCAACCTTGACCGAGTCACCATTCTCTCACTCGGCACCAACTCACTCCGACTCGCCGGGTCACTCCCCCGATCCATCTCCGCACTCACCGAGTTAACTCAGCTCATTCTCTCCCCAGGAATCGTCACCGGTTCCATCCCACCCGAACTGGCCCAACTCACCAAACTCCGAGTCATTTCCTTACCCAACAACCGCTTCACCGGAACCATACCCACCACATTCTCCTCTCTCACAAACCTCCACACTCTCGACCTGAGTTACAACCAACTCGCCGGGTCAATCCCACCGAGTCTCATCGAGTTGCCACAACTCAAGGTCCTCATCCTAGCCACCAACTCGCTCACCGGCGCGTTACCAGAAAACGTTTCCTCGCCGTTACTCCATTTGGATTTGAAGAACAACCAACTGACGGGGCCGTTACCACAGTCAATGCCGTCGTCACTCCGTTATCTCTCGCTGTCACAGAATCGAATGTGGGGTCCTCTCCCCAACGGGTTGGAGTCGCTTTCAGAGTTAATGTTCCTCGACCTTAGCATGAACCAGTTTAATGGGCCCATCCCGGCCCAAATCTTCTTCCGGCCCACACTCTCTTCCCTATTTTTGCAACGGAACAATCTCTCTGGTGGGCTTCCACATGGGCCCTGTAAAGGACCGTTGATTGGGTCCTCATCTTACGGTCAAGGATCTATTGTTGATCTGAGCCATAACTCACTCAGTGGGGAACTGTCAACGGTGTTTGATGGAGTGGAGAGTTTATTCTTGAATAATAACCGTTTAATTGGGAGAGTGCCTGAGGAGTACGTTAAGAACGTGTGCAGCGGTAGAACCAGAACATTGTACCTTCAGCATAACTACTTCACGGGGATACCGTTGAAGGAGGGAACGGTTTTGCCCGATACGGCCACTTTGTGCTTGTCGTACAACTGCATGGTGCCGCCGCCGGCGACTCCAAAGACGTGTCCCGCCAGTGCCGGAGAACAATTGTCGAGGCCGGTGGCGCAGTGTTCCGTGTTTAAAAATCACCACAAAATAAGTTAATCGGTTTGGTGTTATTATTTTTTTTGATAATAGGTTTGGTGTTATTAATGTGTAGGTTGAGTACACTTTTTTTTTCTTTTTTTTATTATTATTTTTGGAAAGAGTGTTGTGTCATTTTTAATAAGATAATGTTGTATTAACGTGTGTTGTGAATTTTTTTTTTTATAAAATTAGGAAGAAAAGGAAAATAAAAAAATATTAAAAAATATTAAAAATATAATTTTATTAAAATAATATAATTTTATATCTTTTTACAAAAAGGTGAGAGATTGATGAGGATGTTAATCATAGAATCAGAGCAGGGTGGATGAAATTTTTTTTTGTGATAAAATCCCCCTTAAGTTAAAAGGAAAATTTTATAAAACGGCTATAAGACCAGCAATGCTATATGGAGCGGAATGTTGGCCAGCACATAGGCAACATGAGAATAAGATGAGAGTAGCAGAGATGAGGATGTTAAGGTGGATGTGTGGTTACACAAAGATGGATAAGATAAGAAATGAAGATATTCGACGAAAGGTCGGAGTAGTACCGGTTGCCGAGAAGATGAGAGAACATAGATTGAGGTGGTTTGAGCACGTGATGAGAAGGTCCCTGGATGCTCATGTAAGAACAGAAGTTTGTTACCAAGAGCTCAACACAAAAAGAGGCAGAGGTCGGCCAAAATTTACTTGGGGGAAGGTAGTAAAACAAGATTTAATGGAGTGGGATATAGATTGGCGGACGGTATGTCTTAGAACGGAACGGAGAAAAGCTATAAGTATGGTGGAGGGTTAGACCCGTGGTTATTTAAAAGTTATTTTCCCCTTCATTTCCCCCACTTCTTCTTGTCCCTTTCTTTTTCACTTTTATTTATTTATATATACACATATATATATATATATATATATATATATAAATATATATATTTTTATTTTTATTTTATTTTTTTCAACAATTTTATATCTTTCATGTGGGTTCACCTACCATCGATCCCAATTAATTTGGGATAAAGGTGATATTGATGTTGAATATAATTTTATATCTTTTTAAAGGATAAATGTTTTTCCCTTTAAAATAACAAATATTATTCTTATTCTTTTTGTTGATAATATAAGAGTATTTTGTCACAGAGCAGAGTACGGTGAGGAAATAAGCTTTTGCGCGCATGTAAAGGAAAAAATGTGTCACTATTTATCTGTTTAATCTGTTCGCAAATTTAATGTAAAAAGACACTTATTTTAAATGCGCGTAAGCATGTTACTTGTGGTTAGATGCGTAAATGGGTTGGGTTAGGCTACGTTTTGGATTAAATAGGGTAGGTCTGTGTAAAAAAAATTGGGCATGATCTGGCCTATTAGGCTGTGTAGGCCCCAAATTACAAATCTGATCTGACCTATATTTAAAAAATAAAAGTCTTGGCTTAGGTCCGTTAGCCTGTTTAAGCCTATTAAGCATTCAACAATTAAGATAATAACTAAATTAATATTATTTTATTATTCAAAATTATTAAAATAATAGTTTTATTTATTATATTTTAAATAATATGCCGTCGGCCTATAGGCTTATAGGACAGATATGTACAAAAAAGTCTATAGCTTATTTCCTAAATAGATAGGCTTATAGGACAGATATGTACAAAAAAGTCTATAGCTTATTTCCTAAATAGGTATTTTTAAAAATTTAGGCTTATTCTATTTTACTATTTATAATGGTCTAAATCTAACCTAATATAGATTAGGTCGTAGGCCCTTATAAAACGACCGAGCCCATTTATATCCATACTTGTGTTATTTTACAAGAGGCACTGTTTTTGTATAAAAGCGTATGGGGAGTGCCCAATTTGAAAGCGCATTATCAAAATGCATATGTTTTTAAGGGTAGAATTTGTTGATACTGGAGTTAAATTTTAAAAATTTAATATAAAATTTTAACCGTTGATTTTTCTCAATTATTGGTTATAATTTTCGTCAATCAAATTTATTAATTAATTATTAATTTTTAATAAATAATAATTATTGATTTACAAAAATCAATAATTAAAATTTAATGTCAAATTTTAAAGTTTGACACTGTTAATTCATCGTGTCCCATCTTTTTATATTAGATTAGTAAATCATTTGTCTAAAAAAATTAAGTGAATAGATACAAATTTCGAATTAGATAATAGATAGTTCAAAAAGCTGATGAAAGGAGAGTTTTATTTTAATTTTTACTGACTTATATAGTATGCTTATATCGATATTAAAGGTTTGCATTACTGGATTTCTGTTTATAATTATTAATTTTCCATTCCATGCTTTTTAGTGCTTTACTAAATGCAAATCTCAATCGTTGTATATTTGAATTGCAGAAAAAAAATTAAAGAACATATTAATTAAATAAACAATTCAAAGATTACACGTGGTATTTTGGCGCTCTTTACATGTCTCTTTTTTTTTTTTTTTTTTTTTTGCGCTTTCAAATTGTACTTATATTTTGGGTAGGCTGGGAAAAAAATGAGCCAACTTAACCCAATTAAAATGAGCCACGTTGGGTTAGAGAAAAAAAATTAGTAATTCGAGGTCCGACTCGTTTTAGCTCGACAAAAATTGAGTCAACCCACAGGTCAAACAAGTTGGCTCGCGGGTTAGGTTTTCTTTTAATATAAAAGAATAAAAATTAATGAAGGTAGAGTGGAAAGCTAAAATCTAAAATTTTAATTCCAAAGACTCAAACGAAAATACCATGCAGTTGCCAATCCAAAACCGTGCTTTATGGACCTTTTTTATTGTATATGTGATAGTGTGAATGTGGTGCCAACTGCCAATAAGTTCAAGTCCAAATGCAAAAAGAGTTTTCTATGATTTATCTGTATAATGTCTTTGTATTGAATGAATTAATAATTTAGGGAAGAAATTTAGAAGTTACATCATCAATGAATTTTTTTTTTCATTTTTTTATCCAAGCAACCCTAACCCTAACAAAAAGCTCATTTAACTCAACCCTAACCCGAATCGTTTTTTCGGGTTGAATGCGGGTTGAGTCGGGTTGGCCCATTTTGCCAACCCTGTTTTGGGTACACATTTACAAATCTTGTGTATTTACCGGTCATTTACTACATTTTCAAAACAAATAGAAACAATTTTCTTATGTTTTGTTTTAGGAACCGTTTATCCAACTGCATTAATTTTTGTGTCTAGAATACGAAAAAAAATTATTACGCTCCCATCTCACCGTTTATTCAGTGGTCATTTTTTCCTAAATAAAAATTTTTCTTCCATTTTTAACCTTTTTTTTTTTTGACAAAAATTTCGCACCAAATACTCTCTCCTAGAATACACTTGAAGAGCCCAAATACAAAAAGAGACTAAATATGGTTCATGGAACAAAGACTTTATTACCCACCCCCATTAAAACTGATGTTCATGCATGTGTTTTACATTTATGGCACAAGAAGAAAAGACAAAAATGTCCTAAGTCATTAACAAAGAAGAGAACTCAACTACCTCAGTTGGAAGTTCCTCGTGCCCCACTAGAGCTATTGAACTTAAAATTCAATGCCACTAACACATGAAGTTGGTCTGCAACATGATTAAGGAGCCGAAAATACATGTGCCTCAACCTCCTGTTGAGGAATAGAGAACCACAAACCCCCCAGAATCCCGCTGCAAATCCAACACCCATTCCAAGGTAGAGTGACTCTTTAAAAGAGTCATCATCATTGTTTCCTCCATCTTGCTTTGGCTCAGCATCAACGTTTCCTTCAGTACAATTCTTAGGTAGAGGAGCTCCACAAAGTCCAGGATTCCCAACATAGCTTGACACATCAAAACTCTGAAGCTGAGTCCCCAGTGGGATTTGTCCAATGAAATTGTTGTATGACAGGTTCAAGAAACTCAAGAAGGACAAAGTTGAAATGGGGTCTGGAATTTCACCATAAAGTTTATTATTGGATATGTCAAGAGATTCCAGATTTTTCATGCCTCCAATGTTCCTTGATATCTTTCCTGTGAAATGGTTTCGAGACAAGTTCAAGGACTGCAATTGAACAAGATTGAAAACTTCTGAAGGGATTTCTCCTGATAAGTTGTTAGCTGAAAGATCAAGAGTTCTCAACAATCCATAGTCTTCATATTCTAACTGTTGACCCTTGTTGTACAAATTGAACTCAAATGGATAATGACTTGTTTTTTTTGCTCCACCCATGCCAGTAATGTTTGACACACAATGAGGAATAGATCCTGAAAGTCTGTTATTGGAAAGATCCAATTGTATCAGTGAAGAGAGATTGCATAGCTGTAATGGAATATTACCTTCAAACTTGTTGGATCTCAATAGCATCACTTCCATATTCTGTGGCATCTTCACTGGTACACTTCCAGAAAAGTTGTTATCTAGGAGGTTGATGAATTCCAAGTTTGTTGTGTTTGATAAGTCCAATGAAAAATTCCCAGACAAGCTGTTGTTGTGCAAATCCAATGCTATGAGATCAATAAATGAGGCCATTGATGGAGGAACTTCACCTGTTAGCTTATTACTTTCCATGAAGAGGAAAGATAAACCTTTCCAATACTCCCAACAATCAGGAATTCCTCCAGTTAAAAGATTAAATGATATGTCCAAGTAATCCAAACTATTTTCCCTACCCAATTTGTGGCAGAACAGAGGGGAAATGTGTCCAAAGAAAGAATTGTGGGACAAATCCAAATAGATGACATTTGCAGTTATATGTGGTAGCCCTCCTGTGAAATTATTATGGTCCATAAATAATAATTCAGAGTTTAGGGTGATGTTTGATAAGTCTGCACTGATTGTGTTGTTGGAAAGGTTGACTTGTGTAATATTAGCTACAAACCTCCAAAACTTGTCTACATTTATGGATGAAATTCTTGAGCCAGGAACCTCTAGATATACTAGTGACCTTTGTGTATATATCCATGATGGAAAATTAGGACCCAGAATTGTATTGCTCAAACTGATTCCATTCAATTGAAAAGGAGGAATCCATTCAGAATCCAAATTAAATGAAAAAGGTGAACTCAAGACCAATGTTTCTAAATTAGAAAGATTGGAAAAATGCTTCTGAGAGAGAACACCTGACATGGAATTTCCTCCAATGGATAAACTCCTTAAATTGAAGAGTTGTCCAAGGCTGGTTGGAAGACTACCATTCAAGAAATTTGAGCTGATACTTAAGTCAACCAAGGATGAGAGATTCCCTAGAGATGAAGGGATGAAACCCTGAAACAAGTTCTCTGATAAACCAAGATATTGTAAATGTTCATGTTGGCCTAACCAATTTGGAATGGATCCATTGAGTTCGTTGTTATTCAACCTTAAAGATTTAAGGTTTCTAAGACTCAACAAGCTTTTGGGTATTTGACCTTGTAAGAAATTAAAACTAAGGTCAATATAGGAGATATCACTGCTGAGATTAAACAACCAATAAGGTAATTCAGAGTCAAAGGAGTTCCCAGACAAGTCAAGAGTTACAAGTGAAGTAAAATTCACAAACTTAACAAAAGGATTGATATTGGATAGATGACAACTTGACAATCTTAACTCTAACAGAGAAGAATGCATGGACATGGACTGAAGCCAGTTTGTTTCATTGGAAAGATTAATTTGGCTGAGGTTGAGACTTTTCAAGGAAGAAAGTTGGGAAAGCCAGTGAAGATTATCTATATGAAGATCATCATTAAAGGACAAGTCTAGGAACTGAAGGTTTGAGAAGTTAGCATGTGTATTAGGTGTAACTAGTGATTGGTTGAAGATAGAAGGAAGACTAAGAGTTGTAAAGCCATTCAAGCTCAAGTCTAAGTAGTTCAAGAATTCAATTTCAAGCAAAGAAAGGTTGATTTCACCTTCTAAGTATTGTTGCTTTAGATCAACTCTTGTGACTCTGCTTGTGATGTTATCACAATGGACTCCTTTCCATGCACAACAATCTTCTTCATTGGACCAAGAGAAGAGCTTGTTGGATTGGTGTATGACACCATGTTTGAAGTTCAGCAGTGCAGATTTATCGTTTTCATTGCAACGAAGCTGTGTATTTTTATCACACATGCCTCTTTGAAATATCGTTGCACATAGTAATAGCAGCAAAATGATTGAAATTTGAGAAGTGAAGGTAACCATGGTTGATTTAGCTTGGAGAAATGGGAACTCAATGTAAGGGGTTTTGTTGGTGGTTGCTGGTGGTGACTCGATTGCTACTTATATAGCCATCTATTATTGACCGACGTATAATAAGGTTCAACGTACGCATGCTAGCATGTGGAATCAAAACGGAAAAAATTCAACAAATTGCTTGGTTTCGTTCACAATTTATGGACCCAACATCGTAGGAAAATGGACTTTTGTTGTTTCTGGGACCTATGATGGACCTATACATAGAAGAGGTTGTACCTGTGCGTTGATTCTTCTACATAAAGAAATCGTCGTTTCTAGGCTGACGTGAGCATCTCGTTATTTACTGTATGTCATCCTTCTCGAGGGAAAATGCTCACCATTTTTTCAGGATTTTTTTTTTTTTATAAATGAAAAATTTACTTTCATTTCTATCCTTTTTTTTTTGAATTTTTCCTTTTCCGGCTTTTTTTTTTTTTTTTTAAATCACCATGATCTAGCCTCACAAAAAACCTTATTCTTAAAGAGATCGGGGCAATCTTATTAAAATTGGCTCAGTTATTGATGGTCAGATATTGGTTCATTATATTATTGATCGTGACCGGATAATTACACACTATTCTATAATTTATATTAAAAATTTATAAACATACTTAAATATTTAAAAAAATGGTAAATATTTTAACTAAAAAAATAGTAAATCACATATTATTATCCAATAAAGGATCAAACAAAAATATAATGATTGTGATATGGGATTTCAAATTCAATAAATAATATCTCTAATTATAAATTAAATCAAATTTTTCTACGTAGTGCAGAACTGAGATAATATTAATGTTGTAGGTACATAACTTATATAAGTCAATAAAAAAATATATACAAATATGTCAATTATTTTTATTTAAAAAAAAAAGAGTTTTGAAATTTTTTTTGGGACCGAGCCTGTCACGGATTTTTACGAAGGTCAACTAAGTCACACCAATTCTGATATATGATTGATCCATTACTTCAACCGAATTGATTATATAAAGGTTTATCAATTGATGGTTCGATCAATTTTATTAACATTGGACGGGGGGTTTATTCTATACTTGATCAGGTATCAGTGTCTAATCTTACATAGACTTTCATACTCCCAAATTTTTTTTCCTTTTTTTAAGTACATTTATTTTCTTTATTTTCGATTTAAAGTGTATTTATTCAAGCTTTTTAACTTTTACTGTTAACAAAATTGACGGTTGTAATTATTATTAATGTTTAATTTGATTATTATTACAATTACGGTTATAATTTAGTTATAATTTAGATAATTTTATCTAATGCTTACCGAAACGATGTCATTTTAAGGTTAAAAAATCAGAATGATAAAGAATGTTGTAATACTAAAATAAATTAAAATTATAAATACACCATGATTTTTGTCCTAAAATGATATTGTTTCGGTGAACATTAGATAAAGTTGTCTAAAGTAACTGTATATATATGAGAACAATATTTTTCAAATAGCTTGATATAACTTTATCTCCTGTCGGTCCAAAACTACACACACATATAGGGCTGGTTTACATTTCTGCAGTTGTTGTACGTGCAGCAGTCAAATACTTACAATATATATACGTGAAAGTATTAAATGTGAGGAATTATAACCATACAATATATGAAACCATTAAATATGATAATCATATCCATACAACTATCATTGTTGTAAGTAAACGGCGATAAAAATGATTTTTTAAACATAAATTAATTTAAATAATAATATTATTTTATATCAATTATCCATTAAGTTTTTTTTTTTAAAAAAATATTATCAGAAAATGATGCCCCTAGAGTAATTTAGGCTTTCGCATGTGATGAGTTCGATCTCAGCCAGGATTCATGTGAAAAAAAATAAAGTAAAAAACACTGTTGAGAGGGGTCTTAACAGTGACACTTAACTGTACCTCGTAACTTTAGGAAGGAAGGAGTCCTTGCAGGGAAAATAGGGGTTATGAGGTCGTAGACATAGTCATATATGCATATTTATCGTGCAGTAAACCAACAACGTGCCGTGCTTCGTATTCAACAAAAGTTTGGTGCTGGGCAAGCTAAGATATGATTAAGGATCGATGGTCCAGCACTTAATGAGAAAACGAAGGATAGGTGGGAAACATTTAATGGGATCGTGTGTTTTTGGCTTGACTTGTTAATATGTTAAGGTTTTTTTTTTTTTTTTTTAGAAATCATTATGTGAATTACTTTTAAATGATTATTAAATACCAATTAGTAATAGATTATTAAAATAGGATCGAATTTTTAATGTTCCGATCTCAAACCTTAAGAAATATTGTAAACAAAAATTCAAAATTCATATTTACTAAAAGAAAAATTCAATCTTCGATGTCTATGTACGTAGATTTGTATTATCTAGGCCTGTTTAAAAGAGAATATGAATTTTTTTTTTTTTGTATAATAGAGAATATGATTTTCTAATAATTAGGTTATTTACCCTTTCCATAAATTTGTGCTCATAGCACTATTTTAGATGAAAAATGTCTTTTAACCAAATTTTACACCTTGGGTTAGGAAAACAAATATAAAAAGTATATGTTGCAACATGTATATATTTATCTTATTTTATCATAAAAAATATTGATATAAGACTCTCAAAATAAAAAGATTTACAAATAATAGTTGAATATTCTATATTTATCATTTGGTATTAGCTTAAAATATAGAGGGAAATTTTTTTTTTTCATGTTTGAGACCTCATGTGTCAAAACATTTGTGCATGTCTAATCCAAGTCAAGACGAATAAAGATATCTGAACAGGCCTGTTCGAAATCCAGTTAAAAACTCATAAAAAAACATCGTAATTTATGGAGAGGTACAAATCCAAAATTGAATAAATCGGATCCATCAAAATTTTAGATACTTAAAAAAAAAAAAAAAGAACTCAATAAAAATATCTTATGATCATGATGAAACTGAATCTCCTAATGCCTGAATGGATTTAGTAGTATATAGTGTAATTTTATTGAAAATTTCAAGTATCAGAATTATAGTTATTTAGATAAACTAATGGAGTAATAAAATACTAATTTTAGCCATTCAATTTAGATAAATTTCTTAAGAGAAAATTAATTTGTCACGGTAAACACCAAAATTCCTCCCAATCAAAACAACAAAGAATTAAGATAAACCTATAAGATTTTATAGATCCAAGTTTACATCCTAAATTTTTATCTGATCATCTTCCAAAGAAAATACTTATAAAAATAACTTAGTCAATTCTTAACATATTCATATTAAGATGTTATAATCACTAGTGTCAACCCGATCAAAAATGGGTTTGATGTTGTGATATGGTAGGAAATAAAAATATATGCGGTCCCACGTGATTAGAATACTATATATATATATATATATATATATATATATATATATATATGAGGAGGAATATTCTTACTACCAAAATTTTCTACTACTAACTTACTATCTATTTAATCACCATTGGATCAAAGAGAGAGAATGCTAAAATGTTTTTGAAAAAAGACAAAATATTGATCCAATGGTGATTAAATAGGTAGTGAGTTGATAGTAAAAGATTTTGGTAGTAAGAATATTCCTCCTCATATTTATATATATATATATATATATATATATATATATATATATATATATATATATATATATATATATATATATATATATATATATATATATATATATATATAGGGGCAGGTTATATTTACAAACTTTTTGGTGGAAATCATAACCGTTAGATTGACGGAAATCAACGGTGATTAAATTGGTTGTAAAGGTGGTAAATTTTTTTGGTGGTAAGTATATCTTTCCCCATATATATATACATATCACACATTTTTGTATATGTTTATGAGATAAAATTACCTCCCACAATATGAGAGATTTTTTTTTTCTTCTTGATAAAGAGAGATATTAAATCCATAAAAAATATAACAAATACTAAAAATTAAAAAATTTGATTTAAAATTTTTGAATGATTAACTAATCATTCAATAAGTCAGTATTACATAATATGCACCATATTTACATTCGTACTTCTAAAAAACGACATTTAAGTATACATTTCTCAATAAAATTTTGAGTTCGCTTTTTCTGCAATTATTGCATATAAATTATCTGCAGTAAGTTCAATACAATGTCGTTTTAGGCGGAAATTATGATATTCTTGTAATTTTAATTTATTTCAGGGTTATAATAGTCTTTATATTTATAATTTTTTAAGATTTCAATATCAAAATAGGCAAAAGCACCGTTATACTAATATATAGGAAAAATATGTCCTATTCAAAGCACATGTGGAAAGTATTATCAGACTAGAGCAGTTAGTCGCGCCATCTTTGTTGCCATATTCAGTCCTGTCAACATAGCTGTCAGGACTCTTTTCCACGTCACTAATCTGGATGTGCGGTTACATGTGGCAATTTATGTTGAGTCTTGGCAACAAATATGACAGCATTAGTCTTGGCAACTTATATGCCAGCAATAGTCTTGGCAACATTTGTGCCAGCACTTAGAAAGCCATTCTGGCAAACAAGTTGACGTGGCCCACCTTGTCACTGACAACGAATCTCTGAAAAACGCAGAGATGAAATAGCTTTGCACGCGAAGAAAAAGTATATCACGTCGAATCCAAACCAGATTCACCCGTGAATAAAAAAGAGAATAATTATACTGACAAAAGTGATGGTAAAATAGTAAACATACATGTGAATCTTGAATTGAGACATAGAAAACCCATATTTAGCAATATATATAGCCTCGCAGTTTTCCATTGCATTCTTCAGATTGGTGCAATATACGAAACCCACAACCAGTTTCATCTGTACTTTTTTACTCTGTGTGCATTTCATTATTTTCTTATTCTGAGTTTACATCTTAAGTTATATTTTGTTTGCATAAAAATACTATTGCAATGAATCAATTTCATGCATTTGTATACTATAATGGTAGTAAAAGTATAGGTGCAGGTGGTTTAAGCTTTGAAGGGGGAAAAAGAGCAATGTATATTATCCGAGGCATGTCGGTTGTGGATCTATATGTAAAGGTCCGTCAGAAATTGATGATGTAAAAAAATCAGGTAATATCATCAGTTACGGGTAGAGTCCCGTGTGGAAACCGCAAATATGCAGGTATTGAAATATTTGATGATGAGGATGTAGATGTTTTCCTTACAACATTCATCGAAAATAATATGTTGAGATATGTAGTCCCACATTGGTTGGATGAACAACTAATGTGGCCTTTATAAGGTCTTGGGCACTCCTAAACTTTGAGCTAGCTTTTGGGGTGGTGTATCCCAAGGTTCTTTACATGGTATCAGAGCCTCGCCGACGTCCCCCACTTTCTCTTGTGCACTCTCTTAACACAGGTAGGTTGGGCCTGTTGCATCATCCACTCTTCAAGCCCAATGGGCTCTCGTGTGAGGGGGCGTGTTGAGATGTATAGTCCCACATTAGTTGTATGTGCAACTAATGTGGCCTTTATAAGGCCCTGGGCACTTCCACCCTTTGAGCTAGCTTTTGGGGTGGTGTATCCCAAGGTTCTTTACATGGTATCAGAGCCTCGCCGTCCCCCACTTTCTCTTGTGGAGTCTCTTACCACAGGTAGGCTGGGCCTGTTGCATCATCCACTCTTCAAGCCCAATGGGCTCTCGTGTGAGGGGGCGTGTTGAGATATGTAGTCCCACGTTGGTTGGATGAACAACTAATGTGGCCTTTATAAGGTTTTGGGCACTCCTACCCTTTGAGCTAGCTTTTGGGGTGGTGTATCCCAAGGCTCTTTACATAATACGTCTCAATTTCTTGAGTTATACGTCGATATTGAGAGAACAAAGGATCTATCAATACTGATTCGTGGACTGGATCTTAATAGTCAGTCACAGTACGTATTATCGTCTGTTCCGCAGCCCACACAATCAACCGTTGCACATGGAGAAGAAAGTGACTATATGGTAGATGTTGAACCTAATATGGAAGAAGTAGACGAAGATGAAGATACTTTGTTAGCAAATGACCATGATCAGAATGACAGCGATGCAGGTGATGAAGTTCACGTTGATCCTGTGGTACCCGTGTCTAGTATCCCTATGTCTATAAAATTTTTAGTAAATGGTTTTTCATCCTAGGGTTAATATTTAATTAAAATAATAATTATATACCAATTATAATTATCACATTATTATTTAATTATTACTTCATTATTTTCTTAATATATTTACTATCATAGACTTTCTTTAATTATAATTTTTATTTACTTAAAATACTTATTAAAATTATTATTTAACTATTATTGCATTACTAATTAATTACCTAATTAACTACTTTTTATACTAAGGTACACTAATTTATATCTGACATTTAATTATAACATTAATTACATATTAAGTACAATGTTTATCATTTACTAGTTTAATTATTACTTTATATAATTTAATTTCTGTTTTATAGTATAATCCATGTTTAATTAAAAATAAATCAAATGGCACTTTCACACCAACGAAATTAGAAATCCACATACAACATTCTTGAACTTTCAAACCATCGAAATGCATGTTAAGCTTCAATAGAACTAACTCAATAAGGGTAGGATACGCCCATGGTCGATCGAAGGTCCACTACCAATTTATTAATTGAATCTTTAACCTAGGGTTATTATTGCATTCTACAATAGGATTTTTATTCTCATCAAATAATATAAAAACTAATAACTACATTTAATAAAAAAAATTAAATGGAAATTAAAATAAAAAAATAAAGAGAGCATGGGCGTGGCTGCAGTGAGGAGAAGAACAGAGGCGGGCTTTTTAGAGAGAGGGGAAGGGGATTTTAGAGAGAGGGCAGAAGAATAATTTATAGAGAGATCAAAAAATTTAAAGTTGAGGAAATCAGGGAGGAGGAGGAGGAGGAGGCCGGTGATCTATGAAGTGTGAGTGGGAAGAGGAGGAGGAAGAAACGGTGGAGCGGCGGAGGCCGGCGACGGCGAGAGGTGAGACGATGAAGAGGTAGAGCGAGACTCATGGTGTTGGGTTAGGGACACAAGTGCTGGCACAATTGTTGCCAAGACTAGTGTTGTCATATTTATTACCAAGACTCAACAGAAATTGCCAGATTAGTGACGTGGCAAGGAGTCTTGGCAGATGTGTTGACGGGACTGAATACGACAATAAAGATGACTGACTGCTCTAGTATGATCATACTTTCCACATGTGCTTTGAACAAGAGATATTTTCTCTATATATTAGTATAAGGGTGCTTTTGCCTACCAAAATGACGTTGTTTTGGGAATAAATACAGATAACTTATCTGCAGTAACTAGAGAAATATTTTTCCCTAAAATTTTCAAGGAAAAAATTGAAAAATAGAGATAATCTTTTAAGATTTTATATTGGGGGAGGGTTATATTTACAAATCTTTTTGTTTATAAACTCTTACAAACTATATTATCTTCTCCCGGGAGAACACTAGGTCACATTATCTTCTTCCAAGGGTATATAGTGTAACTTGCAAAAATTTGTAAAAAAAGTATGTAAACGAATCATTCCCTTTTATATTGTCTTGAGAATAAATTACTACCCCATTAACTAAATTATATATGTTGTTGGAAATTTTTTTTGATATATAGTTAACCAGAGGAAAATGGGGTGCCCATGAAAATATCAATGTTGTTATCTCTAGCACTGCTACAATTGTGGCATTAATCGCAACACTAGTGCTTTATTGAAACATCAATGGGAAAGGAGAAAGAGTTGGATTGAAGAAAAGGTTACGAATGATGACTATTAATAGAAAAGTAAGGCCAAGGTCATTTGAAAAAGATGACCTGATACTTAGAAGAGCAGACACTGGCAACAAGAATGCTAGAGATGAAAAGTTGGCTACAAACTGGGAAGGTCCTTACCGGGTGTTGGGTGCTGATGCTCTTAAGGATGTTCTCTTTACTTAGTCCATCAAGAGAAAACACATTCATTCTCTAGATATCAACTCAATTATGCAAGTGCACGCATCAAGTAATAAGTGGAATTATTAGTGCCCAAGTTATTGTTCCCATGAGGATAAAACTCTAAATAATACCTTAAACTATTTTAAAAAGAGTCTTAAATATAAGAAAAAATAGTATTTGAACTGCTGGGTCTTTCGTTCCCTATTGCCTTGTGGACGTTCCCTCAAGGTTATAGGTTCAGATTGACTGTACACAACTACTCGCGTCGTTAGGTATTAAATCATTCCTGCTGCTGAGAAGGAACGACAAGAATCATTGGAGATTTGGTTATATTGTCACAAGAAATTAAATGACGAAAACTTAAAGGTAACAATATTTAAGAGACAACAAGATGGATGGTTAATAACAACAGTGTTTAACACAAGGAATAGATCCACTGTTCCATTCTTAAATGGCTATACTGTCAACTTAAGACTTAACCCTTCTGAATTTGTTCAGGTCTTTTCACTGCCAACTCTGATTCCTCAGTTCATGGACTAAAATAGCTCACAAGTTTTCATATTCCTATGGTTCCCTTGACTCCAACAGTTACTAAGCTCAAAAACTTTAGAGAACAAGGTGGTTCCTTATTCCTAATGCAACCAGTAGAGTTATTTTCACAACCCTGCTTTCCTCCTATGATTAAGTTATCTGAAATCCCTTGCTTAAGAAAATTTCTTTCTCCGTATGAGTTCAATTTTCATTGTTATCCAAAGAGTCAAGTTTACTTGAATCACAGAAATACAAAAGCTTCAATGCAAAAGTTTTGAGCATAGTTCTTTAAGAACTTCACAGTTTTTCCATTCCAAAATAACTTAGCCCATGGCTGAAAACATAAACACATTATTTCAATCTGAAATCCCATAGACCTGAGATTCAGTTTGAAGATAACAATTGGAAGAGAAGAGAAACAATAAACATATATTAATAGAAGATAAGTTTATATTACAAAGAAATAAAATGGAGAAGTATGGATACTGCTCGTGAGGATTCTCAAATGGTGGAAAGAAAATAGAGGAGGAGTTGTTGTCACTTATCTATTGCTAAAGCTATACAATTAAAAAAGAAGCTTTAAACTAGACTAGGTGATCTCTTCTTAAGGAATTTGATCCTTTCTTCGTGTTAGAACGTCCTATTTGTAAGTAAGAGGAATGGATACCAGGCTTGTGATTTTGCCTTAGCTGTTTCTTGATTGCATGAAGTGGCAGTGCAATTGTGCTCTGATATGTGAAGCAAGTTGTTGGATGTGACAACTTAAGGTTGAGATTTGCCCTTCTCTTCTGAATCTCCCATGCTTGCTTTTTCTCTAACCCAATGGTTGTTCTTTATTCTCTGTTGTACATGTTTCTTCCTGCTTGATTTTTGTACTTCTTTCTACTTTTTGGAAGCTTCTTTTCAATGTTTCTTGCAAAGTGCTCAAAGAGGGGGTTAGTGGAGCAGGTGTGCAAATAAGTCAAATTGTTCCTCTTTTCTTATATTCTCAACTAATTACATCATCATATGTTCCCTTCTGGTGCTTTTGTTCTCAAGATCTGGAAACATGTTTTTAAGGCAAAAAATGATCACCAGTTACCGAACAAATGGAATTTTATCATCAAAATGAGGTCAAATGGGAATGAATTTTTGTCCCATCACCGGGTTAAAGAGAGACTCAAAATAAGGGGCTTACATCCTGGAAACAATAGGCGAAAAGCCTGTTACAAGAACATGGAACGCGAATAAACTGAAGATGTATTACAGTTGATCTGGGTTCCATGGGTAGGCTATTTTTAATATTCTTTCAATTTCTAGGCAAATTATTTTTTCATTGTAGGGATTGTTTAAAGTTGACTATATTGACAAGTTCATGTAATTGATATCTTTAATATGAATAAATGAAGAATTTTTCATTTGAAATTTGTCCTTATATGATTATGATGCATTAAAATGTAATCCAAGATACAAGTGCGATTTGTCTAACTGGCTCTGATCAAGTTAAAATGCTCCATATTATGGTTGGTAAAACAAACTAGGAGATATGACAATATTGCCTTTACCTTGTATAAGAACCGGGTAGTAAAACCTGGATTACAGTTGAAGGGGACAATATTTACCTTCACAAATAGTTACTTCACAAAATGCTAAGTTAAAATAGCAAAGGTATCATGAAAAAAGAATACATGACAAAGTAAAGCACGGAATTCGTTTAATATAGTTTGACCACGACCAAGTCAACGATAGTACTCGAAATTCACATTCGAGTTAATAGATATAATGAGATAATCCATTTTTTTTATAAAAAATCCTGATATAGTTTGAAATATTTTAAATATATCTAAGTTACAAAGAAAACCTAAAGTCTAGGCGCAAAAAACCTTATTATCAAGAGAAAGCTATAATAATGCACTAAATGAATGAGTGCAAATAAGTATCAGGAAATATTGAACGAAAAAGACCGAGTAAGAACCCGACAATATTCATTACAAATTAAAAAAGGGTTCAAAGGCCCCAAACAAGAAATTACAAATAAGATCGACATCCTGGCAAAGAAACTTGGTTGTTCGTCTTGTTGTCCCTCCATATTTGGAACTGCAAGTAAGAATAATGGAACCATGTTAAGATGAAATATTATATTGCAAATGTCAAATAAGCAAATAGTAAAGAAATCATACTCATTTCCAAATCTAACTCCTCTTGAGACGCTAGCATAACCATGTGCTTCGGCATATGCTGCCATGAAAATGACCGTATTGACCTCAATGTCGGACAACTCATTTTCTTTAAAGCAGTAACTGGAAGGAGAAAAATTGCAATGGTTAGAAGATCAATATAAGTGAAAGGTTCCCTCTACATCCTCAAAATCAGAAGAACGAAGGAACCAAGGTTCTTTCTCGGGTTGAGCAGGAACTTTAAAGAATTTTCTTTAAAGTTCTTGAAAGAATCAGAATAAACATGGAAAAGTTTGCATGAGGGATGATCCCGGATATTAACCCAACCCTTTCTATCTGGAGGCTCACGACTTTAACAAATAGTAAAAGAAAACATAAACTGTGCAAGGCAAAGTTAGATAAGCATATAAGTGCTTAAACACTTTAACAAAGCCCCAACCATTGGGGTAGAGTTGAGTGGGAGCAATGTGAAGATGTTTTAAGACAAAAATTTGAAATTCGGTCAAAGGAAATCAAATGTCTAGTTTTGTGACAAGATCTCGGTAAAAGAAAAAGAAAAAGAAAGAAGGCTCATTCAGATTCCTCCCTGAGCAAACCGGCTCAATTTTGCGAGGAGAAATGATGTCGTAATTTTCCAAGTTGCTAACATTGAGTCTAGTTACATCCTCCACGCTAATCTCGGATGTGGTACTAAAAATTTCATAAGTTACCCAGGGATACTGGGATATTAAGGCGGGAATAGGAGACTCAGAATCCGACTCAGCAGAGCGAGACTCCTCTATAATCTCTGACGGAGATGCCCCCATAAATACCTAAAACAAGGAGAAGTATAATTAGAAGAAATGGATAAGCATACCTGAATCAAAATAGCAACTAGTTGAAGAATCACTAGTTAATAAACTTGCATATTTATCCGAGATTAAAATCAGATCATTTGCATCACCCGAAGCCGAGGTAGGTCCCGGAATATCTCCATGGAGACAACTCGACAAGGTGGACTCAGCTAAAGAGTCACACCCTCTCTCTATATGTTTGTAACTTAAAAAGACACAAGAATAACAAGGGCCATTCTGTTTAGGCTTTACCGATCGTGGGGGAACCTGAGAAGAAGATGATACATCCGAGTTTGGATGGGAAACTATATAAGAAGGTTCTAACTGGGTTCTAGTGAAGTATTGCACGATAAGAGTGTTTAAAAAAGGATGACTTCTACTCCAGCTACTCGAACCTCGACCCCGTCCAATAGGGTTCTTAGGAATCTTTGGGTTTGATAACCCGGATCTGCCTCTATTGTTTCCACCATGATATCCACGAAGCATTGATTCATATTTATTCTCTTCAGTCCTGGGCATTCCCCATAACCAATATCGAAGACCGGGGGGAATCTTCTTGAGAAGTTCTGCTTCTTCTTCTTCCTGGCCTCCACCACGGATAACATTCTGAGGATTTTTCTTCCCTCTCATTATCGAAGGAAGTAAGAGAAATATGGGTGATTCGTTTAAAGTCTTCAAATAGAAGACGAATACTTACCCAAACAGACCAGAAAATTCATGCAAGGATAATGAGAATCAATAACTCCACAAGGCACAATACTATAAGGAGGAGGAACGACAAGACTTAAAGATGTAAAAGCTTCAAGAGACTCAAAAATTTAGAGATGCATAATATGAAACCTGTAATGAAGACTCAAAAAATGAATCACTTTAGATTTCCAAAAGAAACAGCTAAACATAAAAGGAAATGGACATACGTGAATAGAAAGTGTGTTTGGAGGCGCTTGAATGTGAATTCTAGTACGCACGAAAATAAGAAAGGAAGAGCACAAATTTGAACTTCTCGCATATAGCAAATGAAAAATGAAAGAATAAAAAAGGGGGAAATTTGTACTGCTAATCGTAATCGTAGCAATTTCGAATGGAAAATGTCAGGGGCACAAGCATCATTTTTGCCAAAAAATAATAATTAGATACCTGAAACGACTACTACATTAAATGCACACGAAATTAGAAGACAGCATAAGTTGGCTACAACACGCTAATGAATGCAAAAATTACCACATGTAAAGATTGCATCATTGCTACATTAAAGATGACTTTTATCCCGAAATTGTAGTTTCACAAATGACCAGGATATCAAAAAGCTATAGCCAAGTTCCAAGAAATGAGCTTCCTCATGCAGCAAGTGATGACAAGCTTCACATTAAATATTTGAACCGAGTTGTTAAAAGATGAACTTGGGGGAAACTCATCAACAAGAGATAAAAGAAATTCTAAGTTCATCTATAACTTCAGATATAACAACATGAATAATATCTCGGCAAGTTGAAGATTCAATATATCGAGATAAGGGCAGATATATTACCCCTTGGAATTAATAAAAAAAGTCAAAGAGTTCTGAAAGTTCAAAATCTTGGATAATTCCTAAATGAAAGTGCAAAGAAGTTTTACTTAACCTGGATATATATACAGAGATTATGATAATCGAGATCGGTTTTCCAAAAATCCGGGCGACTTTCAAAGGAACCTGGACAGATGCAAAACTTATAGATATCCATAAGACTCTCAAAGTTATTTACACCCTGACAGCCGGTATAACACCTCGTCTTTCTAAAACCTATAATTATATATTAAAAAGTGGATTAATGGGTAGGATTAGTGAAAATCCTGAATTTAGAATCAAAATACGTAAAAAGGGTAAAAAAGTAATTCGCCAAACACGTGACTCTCAGAAAGGAAATTTGAGTAGAAGGTCTCAAATGGAGAAACTAACCCTGGAAATGGATTGAGAATGAAAATTGAGTGGATAGGCTTATGAGAATTTGATGAATATTATTTTTACCGGGTAAAAATATCGCCGTATAGTTGCACCGTAAAGCGTGCCGGATGAATTTTGAGCTCTAGATTTGGAAATAAGTTATAAATGGTACTTAGGAATAGGAAATATGATTTCTGGTCAAAATTGATGGAAATTAGGGTTTTTGGGGAAGCTTGCTCACAACACGCATAACAGCTTAAAACTATGAACTTGGAACAATGAGCTTGTGGGTTGCCTTTGGTCTTTGACCAAAAAGATTGTGGTTGTGTAAAAGTGCATGAATACTTGAATAATCATGTATATGCTTTTAATTGGTTATAATTGTAATGGGAATGACCTATATGTAGCCATTTCTTGTTGGACCAAACTCCGTGGCATATTGAATTGGAGCTACCTAGAAAGGGTGCTTTAATCAAGTAATCCCTTGGTACTGGGGTTAGTCCCTGTGTGTGCTCCACCATGCCCCTTGGGGGTAGTGGTTAGAGGTGTATGTTGATAGTGTATTACAACATGCTTATGCATATATGTATGTTAGTGGGTACATAGGATGTACCTTGTCTCTGGCCAGTAGACTGTTGCCTTCGGGCGTTACGGACTTCCACTGGATAGGTCTCCGTGAGGGAGTTCTAGTTAACCTCGGGTCATGTTGTGTTATCCGTTGAGGAGCACACTAGGAAAGTCTCAGGTGTATATGGATGGAGGGTGCCTTAGTTGATGTTTTGGGAACACTTCCTTGGATGAGAACTCATGGGCTATATGTCGAGGCCAATAGGTCGGATATTGTGTGGCTTTGGCATCGACCATTCCAACTTCATCATATTTTTACTCCCTATGCGTCCCTACTTCACTAAATTCCTTGTTTTATCCCTTTTTGGTTGTTATAATATATTGTTGATTTACATCTAAGTGAGCCATTGAGCGGGGTAATCTCTAGAACCTCTAGGTTACTGAGATATATTCGTATATTTCATCCCGTTTTGGGGACCTTATTTCAGGTAGTAGCAGCGGGGCAGAAGTTGTGGGCAAGAGGCCCGTAGGATGAGCATGAGGGCTTCGAGTTTATTTTGCATTTTGAGGCCATTTTGGCATAGGCTAGACTTAGGGCATGAACATTGTATATGGATTTAGGTTTATACACATTGTCGTATTTGTTCATGCCATCTTTTTGCCTAAGCCTAGTTGTACATGTATTATGTTTTATTTTGAGGTTTGATTCATTATATTGTAAATTTTAATATTTGGATCTTGTGTAATATTGAAGTATGATGTATGATGAAAGGGCAATAGGCCTATTCTAGGATTTAATTTATGTTCAAAGTGAAGAATGCATGTAATTGGATTAATGTGATTGAAATAAGTTTAACTTGGAGAAAGTAATGAAGGATTATATATTGAGTAAATTGATATAAAATGTGGGTTGTAAGAGCACCAAGGCATTGCTGATCCTTGAGTGCCACCCATGTCTATTAGGTACCATTTGAGAATAGTTATGCACTTCTATTTACCAAAAAAAAAAAAAAAAAAAGTTATGCACTTCTAAAAAAGTGGGATATGTTGTAAAAACAAAGGAGACGCTATGGAATTTTCTATAAAATGGTAGATTTTTGGTGAACTTTGGGAGAGCATATCTCCCTCCTCAGAGGTGGAATAGGGACGCGGCATACACCGTTTTGAAGGTTGAGATGTTAACTATATTGTTTTAAAAATTGATAGCCATTAGAGTTGTACGTAGACCCGTAGAGGCGTTGGAGTGCAGATTGTTCTAGACGTCCTACTGCAGGTGCTATTGGGAGACCGGTTTTGGAAGATTTAGTTCTCCCTCAATTCTTAGTCAAATTAGGCCCATGATATGTCAAATTGAATCTTGAGGTGTCTCATTTACTGTATAAAAATTTGAGAGAAATTGATGGATTGGTTTGTCCAGAATTATAGAAAGAGCAGAGGCTGTTTGGAGCCCTGTTTGAGGTTGGCTAGCAGTTTTGCTTGTCCAACTTCAAATGGTGATAACTGGAGCAAATGAGAACTTTATAAAGTTTGTGGTAGCTTGTTGGAAAGATAATTAAGTCTAGAATAACATACTAAAAGATGAGATCTTCGAGGCTTGCAGATTTTATACAGTGTCCAAAGGATTGAACCATGTTTGAATAGGTAAAAACTGTAAAAGTGAGATTTTGACTAAGTGGGTTTATGGGAACCCCTTAGTGACTTAAAATAAGTATAGTATGATAGTTAAGGAAAGGTTTTAATTATTCCGCAATTAGTTTTCAGTTATGATCATAACTTTTGCTCATTACGTTTTATTATTGTTTTAAATGCTTACATAATGAAAAGGAAAAAGTTTATCCGCATTTTTATAAATGAATTACTGTGACTGTAAATGTGCTTAATATCATAATCAATGTTAACAACATCGGTACGTAACGGGCTGTTATAGCCTGGACTCCCAATCTGCCTGGTTGAGGGAAAACTGTTATAAACTCATATATGAGGTCCATTTATCATTAAGCCCAACAAGGGGCAATCCAAATATAAATCTGATATAATTTATGAAAGATATTCATGAAGGATATCCATCCTACTATGACAACATTATACATGGGCTTGGACTGTCAGGAAAGGAACACAAGGTCCAGAATTCAATACCCACAGGTAAACCCTATAAATAGTAGATAAAGCATACATGTATGGCTACACTATATATATCTTACTGTTATGCTATTACTGTGTGCGTGCACACACCACCCTTTTAGCGAAAGCTGTTTGTTACTCTTCTGTGCATAGTGATTTGCTAAACTCAATGGTATCTAACTCATACATACCTTAGAGGGAGCACTAGATCCAACATAAACATATTAGCTCATTGGGTTAGACATCTCTGTCTTCAGGATAGAACACCACTATTTTAGATGAGAAATGTTTTTTAACCAAATTTTACACCTAGGGTTAGGGAAACAAATATAAAAAAAAGTATATGTTACAACGTGTATATATTTACACCACTCTTTTTATTTTCTTAGCATCAGTTAGAAAATTTAATGATTTTTTTTTTTTATAAACAATTTAATGACCTTTTAACTCTGATGTAAGGGGCACGTGAAGGATGCACTAGTTGTTTAGTAAATATTTTATTGGTGATGTAATGAGTTAGTTATATATAATATAATGAGTCATTAAGTTATTGTTTATTTGAAAGTAATGTATCTCTTAATATTTATGTTTTCGATTTTAGTTTCTAGCTTATAATAAGCTTGGGTAAGTTGATAAATAAAAAATTCCCTCTTCCAATTTTGTGTTTCTATTTTCTAGATCTTATTTTTATAACAGAACAAAAATGATTTCCAAATAATAGTTGAATGTTCTATATTTATCATTTGGTATTAGCTTAAAATATTGAGGGGCTATATTTTTTTTCACGTTTGTTTGAGACCTCCCGTACCATAAACATTTGTGCCATGACTGATCCAGGTAGTGGCGGAGTCAGGCTTCAATTTGAGGCTGAGCCAAAAAATTATGGTATTTATTTTTTTTAAATTTAATTAATTCATATCATAATATATTTAAATTATATTAAAAACGAATCACCGAGCATGTAATACTAAGAAGAGTTATAATATGTTTAAAAAAAAAGGATTTATAATTTTATTAAATATATTTTTATATAAGTGAGAATTGAACCCATAATCTAATACAATTAACTCAAATCTCTTATCAAATATATTTTAATTTCTAAATAGGCTTAAATTATAATTTTATCCCGAGATAAATTATAATTAATTATATAATTATATATAATAAATATAATTTGTTAAAATTTAGACCTGGACGAAGTCACTCCAATTACTATGTGGCTCCGCTACTCAATCCAAGTCAAGACCCTCAAACTACGGATATCCAAATATCTGTTTTTTTTTTTTTTTTTTTTTTCTGTATTGACAAGACTCAAATTAAATTAAAATATTTTTGCCCCTCAAACTATTTAGGGAGTTCAATTTCAAAATTGTACAATTTACCTAATTATAAGTTTGGTTATCTTTTATAGTTCCAGTTTTTTAATAAATTTTATTATTAATTATATCTTTCGAAAGTTAGAAACATGCAAGTACAAATCCATAATATACCAATGTATCAATCGTTATCAGTGCAGTTCAATAGGTATATCGAGCTAATTAATATCGAAAAATTCGAGTTAAAATCTCAATAAAAAGGTCACAATTTTTGGAAAGGATAGAGAGACACAAATCCTAAATTGAATTAATCAGATTCATTAGGACTTTAAACATTTGTTGGTATCTAACATACAGAAAAAAAAAAAATCTTATCATCATGATGAAACTGAATCACTTGATGCCTGAATGGACTTAGTCGTATATATAGTGTAATTTTATTGAAAATTTGAAGTATCAGAATTATAATAATTTAGATAAACTAATGGAGTAATAAAGTACTAATTGTGGCCTTTTAATTTAGATAAATTTCTTAATTAAGAGAAAATTAATTTTTCACGGTAAACACCAAAATTCCTTCCAATCAAAACAACAAAGAAATAAACCCGTAAGATTTTATAGATCCAAGTTTACATCCTAAGTAAGGAGTGTTAAGGGCCGATTCGAGTCGAGCCGAGTTTTGGTCTTAAAAGATTAAGTCTGTGTTTAAATGTGTCAGCATAACCAAGCCTGTTATATGTTATAAATATAATTATCGGCCTGTGGCCTGTCTTATTTACAAAAACAAAAGTCTTATTTAGCCTGTTAATCTGTTTAAGAAAAATAAGACAACAAAAATTTATTCAAACAGAATAAATATACAACCAACAACATTAGTAATCCCATAAATATTTATAAATTCAATTTATATCCAAACAACATAATATATAACAAAATCATTCAAAAAATTTGTTTAACCAATAAAATGGGATGAAATGGATTGAGAAGAAAGAGAGGACTATTCAATTAGTATAACAAATATACAATATAAATAAAAAATAATATACTAGGCTAGCCTGAGAGGCTTTATGGTCGAGCTTTTGAATTGGAGCCAGAAACCTTTTTATTAAACGAGCTTTTATATAAATCCAAGTCTGATGCTAACAACCAATTTTAGACATGTATGCTCAGGCTTTCACGAGCCGAGCCAAAGATCCCTGATTTATTTCGCACCCCTAATCCTAAGTGTTTATCTTATCATCATCCAAAGAAAATACTTAAAAAAATAACTTAGTGAACCTAGGTGCATGATATTCTTAACATATTCATATTAAGCTGTTATAAATTTATACTCACCAGTGTCACCCTAACATTTATTCAAGGCCTTGCTCCTCGAGATTATTTATTGTAAATCGGGACCATTATTTTTAAAGCGATCCATTAATATAAATAAAATGATAAAATTAGAAAATAATAAGAATAAAAAAAATTAATGTTATAAGAAAAAGGGCAAAAAAAAATTTAATGATCCTCGATCATATAAAAAATTTGGCGCACAACCATCGAAAATGTCTAATCACCCTTTGGATTGTAGGTCATATTCAAAGCATTCATGGATGCAATTAAACATATCTAATCACCTCGAAACATGTTCAACACAAGCTTCCAATCATCCTTCACGTTATCTTTTCTACATTACCAAACAAAACTACAAAAAAAAAATAAAAAAACTATATATCTAATTCGAGCTGTGACTTGGAGTGGACTTTGAAAGCTTCAAAACAACGTGTGCGAGCAACGATACAAACTAATGAAAAATATAACAATACTAACAATGAAAAATCTTGATTTAAATTTTGAACGTTTAACTAATTATTCAATATATCAGTGATACATAATTATGCACGTACAATATTTACATATGTATTTTTTAAAAACGACATTTAAGTATATATTTCTCAATAAGTTTTTCAAGTAAAACAAAAAAGAGTTAATAATTTTTTAAGATTTTATATTGTCATGATAATTGATTATTTCCCCATTAATTAACTAAATTATGTATGTTGTTGAAAACCAATTATATATAGTTAACGGGAGTAAAATGGGGTGCCAATTATGAAATGCAAATATCAATGTTGTTATCTCTATAGCACAAATGAGTTGAAACAGTCAATGGGAAAGAAGTAGGAGAAGAATTGAAGCAAAGTTTACGAAGGATGACAAGGTCTTGGGGCATAGACGATATCAAACCATGTTTCCATTATTGTCATTGGTATTCAAGAAATTGGGTATTCTAAGGGGTCGATGCAGTGTACGATAAAGAGGAAAAATTGTTCCAATATTCTTAGAGGAAGAGTTTTCTTCCTCCAGCAGCCAGCATTTTCTAACATCGAAATGACTCCTCATTGACGCACTTTTCCACAAGCAGGTCACATCAAAAAAATATAATTGACGATATATGTATGAATAAGGGAAAAAGCTACAATTAATCTCATCAACTTGACGTAAGGGAAAAGAGAGTTTTGAGAGGGCGTTTACTAGAAGAGATTTTTTTTTGGTAAGATGTGTCAAAGGACGTAAAGTAGTGTTATTTTAAGAAAAAGAAAGAGTTAGATAAATAAGGAGAGAAAGTTGACAAAAAAATAAAGGTGTGAGTCCCACCTCTTTGTGAGAGTGAAAGGATATAAGTTGTGTCATTTAAAAGGATAAATACTTTTCCTTTTTTTTTATTCGGCAATTATGATTCCCGTAAATATAGTGGAAAAGTCAAATTTTCAGAAATATTATCAAAAAGTTATTTGATAGAGAAAAAAATTTCGGGATTATTTAGTTAAGTTTATTGAGTTTGTGTTTGGTTGTGTTGGGCTTCCTCCTTCAGCCCAAACCCATTGAGAGGTTTCCTAAAAACCCTAACCTTATATTTCACCTCCTCTGTATATTCATTAGTTGTGGTAGAGGCTAGGTTAGGTTAAAATGAGAAAAATTATTTGAGAGATTTGTGAGCAAAGCTTTGAGCTTTGTATTTGAGAGATCTCTAGAGAGAATTTAAGTGAAACATCTCTAAGGAAGTTTGATTATCACCATTGTTGGAGAGGTTGTGTTAACCACCACCTTGGTGAAATTTGATTATTTGTACCCATTATTTTCATAGTGGACTTTTGAACTGGACTAGGTCCCGTGGATTTTTACTTCTTCACCGGAGAAAATTTTCCCACGTTAAAATCTGATTGTGTTCTCTCTCTCTCTTTTGTATTTTTTCATTTTTTCGCTGCTCTACCCGACCTGGTGAAGTTCTGGTCAAGGTAAGATTGCCGAGATCCGAGATCCTGCATCTTGTTGATTGACTTCCACAAAAGACTTCTTAGCCGAGTTGAGGGAACCGAGTTCCCAACAGTGATATCAGAGCCCAAGTTCGACAGGTTCTGAGGGAGACGAGATGGAGACCAGTGGCATAATCCATGACGAAGATATGCTCAAGCTGACCGCAGACAATTTCACCTATTGGAGACCGATGATGGAAGATCATCTCTACTGCAAAGATTTACATGAGCCCATTATCCATGATGAGAGACCGGCAGGCAAGACCGACATGGAGTGAGAGATCTTGAGTCGTAAGACGGTAGCTATGATCATAAAATATATTGCCAAAAACCTCTTTGAGCACGTGTTCGAGTTCACGAACGCGTACGAGTTGTGGAGGAAGCTGGAGTCCATGATTCAAAAGAAGACTCCTAGGAACAATGCACACCTGGTTCGCCGACTTGTGAAGCTGGAATACAAGGACGACATGAACAATAATGCAATCCGGTTGAGGTTGTTCCCTTTTGCTCTTAAAGGAAAGGCTATGAATTGGTTGGAAAGGCAACCTGTAAGAAGCATCCCTTCATGGGAAAATTTATGACACAAGTTCTTTGTTGAGTTCTTCTCAATGGAGAGATACAACCAAATGGTGAATGATATCACCAATTTCACTCAAGCTGAGGGTGAAACTATGTGTGCAGTATGGAACCGATTTAAAGATCTCATAAGAAGATGTCCTCATTATCCCATGAACACTGGTAATCAGGTGAGAATCTTCTTCAACGATTGTGAACCTGAAATTCGGATGGTGTCGAATGGTGCAGCAGGTGGCATTATTAAATCCTTGAGAGCAAATGAGACTCTTGAGTTGATTGAAAGAATGGCTGCAAATGAAAAAGAAGGTTTGTCATCCAAGCCTAATAGAGGTATCCTTCAGCTTGAAGGTAATGATGTGGTGCTGGCTGAAAATAAATTATTATCTCAACAAATAGCCAACTTGACCTCAAGGCTTGATAAAATGCAGCTTTCTGGTATTCAAGCTCAAGTTGTCGCTGTTATTTGTGAATATTGCAAGGACAATCATGAGTCTAATGAATGTCCTTCCTTGATGGCTTCTGATTCTCCTCAATAAATGCAAGTGAATGACATTTGGTATGATCGGAGACCTCAGCTGCATTTTTCTACTGGAGGGAGTAATTATCAAAGGAGGATTCAAGGCATTGGTCTTGATTTCCAATCAAACAACTACTTGCAGCCTCCACCAATCCAAACCAAGGAACCTTCTGATTTGGAGAGGTTAGTAGGATAAATGGCTCAACATTCTAGTGCCTTCATGGAGGAGACTAGAGCCAACACCAAAAACACAAATGCATCTATCCGAAATTTGGAAAATCAAATTGGCCAACTGGCTAAGCAAATCGCTGATAGAACTCCATGAACTTTTCCTAGTAACACAGTTACTAATCCGAAGGAAGATTATATGGCCATCACAATTAGAAGTGGTAAAATACTTCCATCTCTTGAGGTTGAAGAGAAGCTAGATACTGCAGGTGAGCCTGAAAAAGAAACTGAAAAACCTGCTGAAGTGGTGAAGCCAGTTGTAAAGAAGAAGCATGAGTTGAGTCCTGATTATGTGAAAGCTATGACACCTTATCCTGAAAGATTCAAGAAGGATGCTCAGAAGCAACACTATGGAAGGTTCTTGGATATTTTCAAAAAGTTTCATATTAATATTCCATTTGCTGAAGCCTTGGTCAATATGCCCAATTATGCTAAATTCATGAAGGATCTTTTGTCAAGGAAGCACAAGTTACAAGAGTGCCAAACTGTAGCACTTATTGAGGAATGCAGTGCTATTATCACAAGAAAATGTCCTCCTAAGCTTCATGATCTCGGAAGTTTAAACATTCCTATTGAAATTGGTAACACTAAAATTGGCATGGCATTATGCGATCTTGGGGCTACCATTAATTTGATGCCTCTTTCTGTTTGTAAATCCTTGGGGATCACTGAGTTGAAACCTATTTTGGTATCTCTTCAACTTGCTGATAGATCTTTAAGGAAGCCCAGTGGTATAATTGAAGATGTTCTTATGAAAATGTATAAGTTCATCTTTCCTGCTGATTTTGTGGTGCTTGATATGGAGGCAGAAAATGAAATGCCTCTTCTTTTGGGTAGACCTTTCTTAGCAACATCTCGTGCAATAATTGATGATGAAAATGAGAAGCTTGAGTTAAGGATGAATGATGAGACCATTACCATCAACGTCCTTGACTCTATGAAACATTCTTCTGACAAAGGCGATTGTTTTAGTCTTGATGTTTTAAAGGAAGTGGGGAAAGCAGAAAAATATTCTAGTCAAGAGCTTGGTGAAGAACTTGAGGCGCGTTATATTGTTCCTTTTAAGGAAGAAAAGAATGTAGCATTTGAGGTTCTTGAAAAGAAAGATGATGTCAAATATGTGAGGAAGCCTCAAAGGAGGCGTAATCCAACAAAGAAGAAGGCAATGAGAAATGAAGTGGTGAAACTCTTTGATACTAGTTGGAAGATGTATGTGGATTACCAGAGGATGAAGGCCGCCAAAAGGAGAATCTGTGAGAAGAGACACCAAGACTCCTTCTTTCAGAGAAAACAATACTTGAAAGAGTTCCTCACATGGCTTCATGGTTGGAATCAAACCTGGGAATGGTGGTCTCATTCACCAATGCATCCAGTACCACCAGATCCTCCATTTGCTGAGTCGTCCTATGCTGCTGAGGGGGATGACATGGAGGATTGATTAAATCTCCTTGCTGTCGGAGATTTATTGTATATTAGTTTATTTTTCTTTTTAGTACTTTTGTTGTTTTATTACGACCTTAGGTTGATGTTATGGTCATTTAGCTTCTTTGTGTTGGTATATTTCCCAAACATTATGATGTTTTCTTGTGCGCATTATAGTTTATCCTATATTCCGCAGTTTGTTCCATGGTGCAAGTTTTTCATCCATCTTTTGGTTTGATTATTGCTGGGGACAACAATTCTTTAAATATGGGAATGGTAGGCTTTGGGAAAGCATCTTGGAACTACAAATCTTTTATCATGGGAGATATTCTAAACTCTTTTAATGCTGCTCTTTAATTAAAAAAAATATTGATATGTTTTTCAAGCAATTCTCAGGTTTAAATGTGCTTATCTGGTTAAATTGTTTGACTGAATTCTTGGAAATATATTGTATGACATTCTGGCATGACATTGCAAAGGTATAATTGGATTACATGATTGCTCGTTTGTCTGAACTAATGTTATGAAATTCTGATAATGTCTAAGGTCAATTTTCTTGAGTCTATATTGATACCATAACTGTGAGGTTTGAGCTTAAACACTGAATTTTTTTGTTGAGAGACCTTACTATTGTAACACTCTAGAACTTGATCTGTTTCTCTGTAATGCATGCATTGATTGAAGTGATAAAGGCATTTTGTTCTTGTTAGCTTATGGCCAAAAATAACCCACCTGTATGAATTTTTTCATTGCTAGCCCCTTTAGCCTGAACTTATTTTGTTGATAAATGACCTGTGGCCTGATTGATGGCTTAGCCTATAGCCATGTGACTTACCTTGATTGAGATTGAATTACTGATGTGTTGAAAATAAAACAAAGAAATTGAGGTAAGATCCACAAATGTCAAGTAATTGGGGGATGTAAATTTCATATGTGCCCTTAAAACAAAGGGAGAAAAAGGTAAAAGCAAGAAAAAGAAAAGAATGATTGTGCATAAAAGGTGTCTGGAAGGAATTAATTCCCGAAATTCTCTGGGAATGTTAGTGGAGCAAAACCATTGAGTTGAATGTGTTAAAGTGAAATAATATCAGTTTTTCAATCTCATTGTTGTTTGGGCTACGGTCCATATATTCCTACCTTTTAATCCGGCCAAGTTACAACCTGTGAAGTTCTTTTGATCAATTGACGCATGTGTTTGATTCTTAATTTTTAAGAATTTTTTAGAATATGATCAAGCCTATGGTAGTGTTATAGCTGTGATTAATTGAGTGATCATGATACCTTTAAAAACTGAGTGTGGAGTGGATATTATTTATCTGTGTGAAGGGTAATCAGGTGGCAGCCAACTCGGATGCCGAGATATTCCTCCTTGGTGAGCATAATTATTTGAATGTTGCATTTGATGACTGCACCTGGATTGTTGACTCTGGTACCTCCTTCCACGTTACTCCACACAAATATTTTTTCTCCTCTTACCGAGGTGGTGATTTTGGAGTCGTGAAGATGGAAAATCAAGTGACCAGCAAGATACCCTGACCACGGGTGTCGGGTGCCAACTTGTGTTGAAAAATGTAAGGCATGTTCCTAACATGCGATTGAACCTAATCTCGATAGGCAAGCTTGACGATGTCAGGTTAGTGAACTACTTTGGTAGTGTTAGATGGAAACTGGCCAAGGGAGACTTGGTTGTTGCCCGAGGTAAGAAGGAAGGCTCCTTGTACGCGATGCAAGGAAAGATCAATGCGGAGAAGCCAATTCTATTCGAGATGGACTAGCTTGGAGCTATGGCACAAGCGCCTCAGCCACATGAGTGTGAAAGGGTTCCAAATCCTGAACAAGAAAAGATTACTGACCGGGTTGAAAGGCCAAGCATTGGAGAGTTGCATGCACTGCCTAGCTGGAAAATAGCACCGGGTTTCTTTCGTGAAATCGGATCAACCTAGAAGATGCAGGTATACTCTTGACCTCGTCCACACTGACATTTTCTCTATGTCGGAGAGATATCTTGGAGAAGCTCAGTACTTTATTTCGTTCATTGATGACCACTCCCGCAAAGTATGGGTTTATTTGTTGAAATCTAAAGATCAGGTACTCCAATCCTTTAAAGAGTTTCATGCTATGGTTGAAAGGGAGACTGTCAAGAAATGAAAGGTAGTCCTATCTGACAATGATGGTGAGTATTGCGGCCCATTTGGTGCATACTGCAAAACAGGCGGGATCCGACTTGAGAAGACGCCCCAAGACTCCACAGTTGAATGGACTTGCTGAGAGGATGAACTGATCTATTGAAAAGAAGGTCCGAAGTATGCTATCCAATTCCATATTATCGAAATCATTATGGGGAGAAGCAGTCAGAACTGTGTTGACTTGATCAACCTCTCACTATCACGGCCACTTGAAGGAGAAATTCCATAAGAAGTATGGACAGGTAGGAAAGTGACCTATAATCAATTGAAGGTGTTTAGATGCCGAGCTTTCGTGCATATCCCTAAAGATGAAAGGGAAAAACTCGATACGAAGAATAAAGAATGCATTTATCTTGGTTCGCCGAGATGTGAGTTCGGGTTCTGACTTTGGGATCCAATCATTAAGAAGATAGTCGTCCTGAAGAAGGCATTGAGCTCGTCCTTCGCAATGAAAAACCTCAGCCCTGCAAAGGAGATTCTTGGAATCAAGATTATCTGAGAAAGACAAAATAAGCTACCGTGTCTGAGTCAAGAGAAGTATATTGAGAAGATTATGAAGAGATTCAACACGGACAAAGCCAAAGCAGTGAGCACCCCCCTAGTCGAACACATAAAGCTGAAGTATAAGCAATGTCCGAGATCTGATGAAGACAAAGACGATATGCTGAAGATCCCATACCCATCTGTTGTCGGAAGCTGGATGTATGCAATGGTTTGCGCTAGACCCGACTTAGCATATGCTGTTGGAATGGTAAGCCGATATCTATTGAACTCTGGCAAAGAGCACTGGAAAGCAGTGAAGTGGATTTTCAAGTACCTCTGAGGTACGAATAACTTATGCCTCCGATTTGGAGAAGGCAAAGCCGAGTTGCAAGGCTACTCGGATTCTGATTTAGGGGGAGATTCCGACTCAAGGAAGTCGACAAAGGGATACATAATGAGATTTGCCGGAGGAGCTATTTCTTGACAATCAAGACTTCAGAAGTGTGTTGCACTATCGACAACCGAGGCTAAGTACATTTTCGTTACTGTTGCAAGCAAAGAGATGTTGTGGATGAAGAAGTTTATCATGGAACTCGGCCATGATCAAGACAAGTACGAGCTGGGTTGTGACAATCAAAGCGCAATCCATCTTGCGAAGAATTCGACCTATCACTCTCGCACTAAACACATTGATATGGGATATCACTGAATTCAGGATGTGATGGAAGGTGGAGAACTCGAATTAGTCAAAGTGCACACTGACCAAAATTGGTCCGACATGATGACTAAATCGGTTCCAACAATGAAATTTGAAGAAAGCTGTGAAGGAGCCGAGTTGATGCTGAAGCCGACGCATTGAAGTCGGAGGGGGAGATTTATTGGGCTTCCTCCTTTAATGCTAAGCCCAAACCCATTGAGAGGTTTCCTAAAAACCTTAACCCTAGATTCCACCTCCTCTATATATTCATTATTTGTGGGTGGAAGCTAGGTTAAGATTGAGAGAAAATTATTTGAGAGATTTGTGAGCAAAGCCTTGAGCTTTGTATTTGAGAGATCTCTAGAGAGAGTATAACACCTCACAATTCTAAATTAATTAATTAAAGTGTTAAGTGAGTATTTATGTGAAGGATTAGTGAAAATCCCAAAGATTAGGCCAAAATACAAAGAAAGGGCAAAACGGTAATTAGCCAACACGCAACCCTAGGAAGATAAAAATTGAGCAGAAGGTCTTAGATGATAAAAATAAGCCTGGAAATGGATTCAGAACGGAAAATTGAGTGGACAAGCAAGTTTCAGAAAAATCAGTGAATAGTGTTTTTCGCGGGTAAAAATACCGTAGTCAGATTACACCGTAAAACGTGCCAGTGGAATTTTGAGCTCTAGGTTCCAAATATGAATTTTAAATGGTCCATAGAAATAGGAAATATGATTTCTGATAATATTTGAGAGATTTAAGTCAATTTGTGGAAGCGTGTCAACGGAGCGTGCTGTAGCTTAAAGTAGTGTTTTTCCGAACTACCGGAAAGCTCCGAATTTATCCGAGTAAGTAAAATTAAAGAAATTTAGTTAAGATAAAAAAATCATAATTTCTCAATAGGTTTTAATTTGTAGATTTTAGTGATGATCTGAGGAAAATTCGGGTGAGTTTTAAATCGCGTGGGACCCGGTCCCACTTAAAGTCAAATAAAACACTTTAGATCACTATTCACTATCCTCATCCTCACTCTTTCTCTCCCTCACAGCTGCAACAGCCCTCCCTCTCCCTCATCTATGTAAATTTTTCTTTTCTTCATAACTTCATCAATTCTTAACCGAATCGGACGATTCTTGTCTTGAAATTCGATGGAAATCATCATCCGAACACAACCCACCGATTAGTTTCCCTCAAAACCCTCTCTATTGTGAGAAAAAGGCATATAAAGCCACGAAATTTTTGGGAATTTTGTGATTTTGGGGTTGATTTCTTGAGAAATCATTGCTTGTGGAGTTTTAGGAGGAGTCTTGTGACGTAATTGTGGGTAAGTTTCAACACCTCTCATGGATTGATTTGAAGATTTATTTTTGAAATTGTTTATGCACCCTAAAGAGGGATTTTGTGATATGTTGTGTTAGAGAGCTCAAATGGAAAATGTCTATTAGATGATAATGTCTTAGAATGATGTATTAATGCTAGAAATGCAATGAAAATTCTAAGCGAAAAAAGTGAAATTTAACTTAGAAAAAATTTAGTGCATGAAATGGATTTTTGAGTTTTGTGGTAATGTGTGGTATGGTGAATTGTAGTGTGATTATATGATGATATGAAGTGATTATGTGAGTTGTGGACCATAGGAATTGAGTGGAAATCCTTGGTTTGGCTAACAAAGAATTCGGCCATTTATGTATAAGTGAGTAAATTGATGTTTTGGAAAACTTTGGTGTTGTGTTGTGTGATGAAAAAGTTATTAGATGGGTTGTGTGGTGATTGGCATGTGGAAGGATCAATGTAAAAATAATAAGTGTTGAAAGTGGCAAAATGTGCCTAAAGTGTAATATTTCGCAAAACGTTGCGTAAAAGTCGTAAAACAGAAAAACAACGATTGAACTAGCCTTTGGGTAACCTAAGTAAGTGAAATAAAATGAGAAAGAAAATTTAGAAAAATAAAACCCAATATAACACTGTTTTGGCCGAACCCTATAGGAGGGGAGATGAAATCTGACGTTTTCGCATTTTGACGTATTTTGACTAAAACTGACGACTATGCATGGTTGTATAGGTTGCCGTACATGGATATAAATTTGGAACAGTGAAACAGTGGATTGCCCTTGGTCCTGGACCAAGTGGATTGAGGTAAGTGATGTGATTTACACATGTTATGTTGAAATTCATGAGTGGTTTAAAGTTCTAAGTGCGTGGAATTGTCCTCTGAGTAAGCGTTCCCTGGGAATCAAGCTGTAAGTGGAGTTCTGCGGAGCTCAGTGGAAGGAAAAAGAAAGGTAACCTCTTGGTACTGGGGCTTGTTCCCCTTTTGTGTTCCACCTTGCTAGTTGATGGCAACGGTAGGAAGTGTGTATGAGTAGTGTAGAACAGCATGAGCATGCATATGCATTATCACAGTGGGTACTTATGTACCAGATCTCTGGCCAGTAGATATTTTTAGCCTTCGGGCAAGTGTTTCCGGACTGCCACTGGATAGGTCTCCGAGAGGGAGTTCCAGTTGACCCAGGGTCGTGGTGTGTTATCCGGATAGGAGCACACTAGGTAGTCTCGGGTGTATATGGTTGGAAGGGGTACCTTGGTGGGTTGTTCTCTGAACACGCCAGGGGTAGTACCCATAGGCGTATAGCCGAGGACATGACGTGGTATTGGTAGCTACCATCCCGCATGTCGTAGTTGTTCTGATATATTCCCCCTTCTCTAAATCCCTTGCTTTGTCCCGTTTTATAACAGTGGTGTTGTTTTTATATTATTGATATACATCGAAGTGAACCATTGGGCGGAGTTTTCTCCAGAACCTCTTGGTTACTGAGATATATCCGTATATCTCACCCCGTCTCGGGGCATTATTTCAGGTTGTACCAGTGGATATGGAGCAGCGGGCAAGAAGCCCGCATGATGACGAGTGGAGCAGTGGTGTATAGTGTACTTTTTGGTGGCCATTTGGCCCAGGCTAGACTTAGAGCATGAACATGTATATGTGTGTAGGAGGAGTCCATTGGCATTATGTTCATGTTATTTTGGCTAAGTTTAGTTTTCATGTCATTTTAGTTATGTATGTATTTGGCAAGTGAAGCTGTAATATGTGGATTATTGTAAATTGAAGTTAAAGTGTAAGTGTAATTGTAATTCAGTATTGTAAATATACCATGGATGTATGCTTATTATGATGGAAGGGCTTTAGGCCTATTGTAGGTTTATGATTACCCGCATTATGGTTTATGCATGAAATTGTTATGTTTTAAGTGTATATTGGATTGGGTTGTAAGTGCCCCAAGGCATTGTTGGACCTTGTGTGTGCCACCCATTGGATTTTGCTGGATTTCAGGTGTATTAGTGGTGTTAAACATGTTATGCAATTTGGGGATTTTAGGAAATACAAAGGAAACTCTGGCGAATTTTCTGTAGAATTGGCAGTTTTTGGGTGAACTTTGGAAGAGCGTATCTCTCTCCATAGTGGTCCGATTGGGACGTGCCATACGCCATTTTGAAGCTTAAGATGTCCCCTACGTTGTGTCAAAATCCTAGGATCATTGGTGGTGTGAGCAGTCCTGGGTGGCTGAAGACACGAACTGCCCTGTTCTGGCCTGTTTTAGTGGGCAGATCTGGGGCAGTTTAGGGAAATTAATTCCCGCTTCGTTACTTGGTCAAATTAAGCGTACGATATATCAAATCGAAGTTTGAGGTGTCTAGTTTATGGTGTAAAATTTTGAGAGGCAGTGTTCTTGTGGTTAGGTACAGTTTAATCAGTGAAGTTTGGAAGTTTTAGGCTGTTTTGGAGTTGGTAGGCAATGTTGTTTGTCCAACTTCAAACGGCGATAACCGGAGCTCACGAGCTCGGAATCGAGTGTGTGATAGCTTGTTAAAAAGGTAATTGAATAAGGAAAAAGGATAACCTGGAGACTAAGTTTGGATTTTTGTTTTGTGTTCGTGGAAAAACAGATTGGCAAATCCTATTAAGTGGTAAAAACGTAAAAAGTGAGGAGTTGGCTAAGTGGGTTTATGGGAACCCCTTAGTATCTTGTAGGTAATAAAATAAAGTGTATAAATAGTTAAGAAAGTCTTCCGCTAGTGTTTCAGTTACGGTCACAGCTTTTTATTATTACGCTTTTTATACTTTTAGTGTTCGCGTAATAATCGGAAAAAGTTTATTCTCATTTTTATAAATGAACTGCTGTGATTGTAACTGCGCTTAATATCATAATTAATGTTAACAATACCGGTACGTAACGGGCTGTTACATTTTATGGTATCAGAGCAGTTTTGTTAGGGAACTCTGATAATATATATATAGATGTGTTATGTGCTACATAGTTGTATGTAGATTCTTATCGATTACTGTATATGTAATTCCTTAATGTGGGTCTGATCAATCCATTCCTTTGTGTTACATCTGTGGTCATCGTAAGAAGCCTGCGTAGTAACCTTGAAGCACCGAGTGTGAGTCTTTAGCCTGATGTTGTGGCTGCAGTGTTAACTGCTCCATGGACAAAGGATGGCAGTAAGTCAAGTATGAATATTAGAAGGCATAAAAGAACAGACATAAATATTATATCTGACTTCGATGAAAGTCAAGAGAAAAGTGTATTATAAGCAACAGTGGTGTACAATTTATGATATGTACAATATGAGCATAGACGAACTTTGCAGTACTATGAAAGATAAACATATAACAGAGATGAGCTTATGAGATTGGTGAAATTCCAAGTATATGTGTAGTATAGTAAGACAGTTATGTACAAGTGGTCTTGGTGAATAGACTTCATCAAGGCGAGAGGTCTTGAACCTGAAGAATTATTGAGAAAAGGGAACAAATATTCGTATGCGTGAGTTAAACACGTAATGTTTGATTAGCAGTTATGAGGCCAGGACAAGTGCGGTGCACTTGAATGAATTGGGATGGTCCAAGTAGAGAAACAAATAGAATATGTGATGAGTAATCCTACGAGATTTGACCACTTGAAAGTATGATGCTGATAGATTGATAATATGAGAGATATTGAAATATGGGAGTAAATTCCATAAAGAGGTAGTGTTGACTAAACACAAGTGAGGTGAACTAAGGATGAGTATATTATTATGTGTAATATGTATGAGGAAAAGTGAAGGAATTGCCAAGGATGGCACAAGATATATGTACCATGAAGACACTATTGCAGTTAGTGGAGGTCGACTCAGATTGGCAGACGTATCAGTGATAAAGGAATGGGATGATTGAGATGTGTAGTAAATTGTACGAAAGTAATGAGAATTGTAAAGAAATTACGATCTTGTGGTATATGTATATGTACTACTCATAGTAGTGCGCTTATGAAAATATTGGTATTTGATACGCAGTGATAGACAGAGTAAAGGTATTTACAAGGTAAAGAGATATTCTACAACCACCAAGGGTGGAAGTGATCAGGAAAATCATGAGTTGCTCTACAGTATTAAGCATATGTTATGTGAGCCGTGACGGGCAATGGACTAGAACGGTGGCATAAGTTGTGAGTTATTGTTGTATAACAATAAGGTGAGATGGTATGATTAGTGAATGAATGAATGTAAAGCTTAATGTGAAATCAAGTGATTAGTATACGAACCAAGTGACAATAAAGTGCGAAAGTAAGATGTTAATGAAAGAACTGATGTGTAAAGTGTGCAGAGAGTGTGGAATATGGTGGTCAGCAAGAGAGTTAATGTGTAATTCAAGATGAAAATGATAAGATTTGTTAGTGAACTGAGGTATAAATTCAGTGCAAGGATTGAGGTGAAGTAGTTATCTGTGATTCGACGGAAATGATTGGAAGATCCCTGTGTGATGGGAAATGTGAAACTTATAATGAGAGATTTGAGATGTGTACAGAACTTTGAGAAAATTTAACAATTATGGATTAGGGATTATGTTATGAACCATGAAAAGTCATTAGTCAAAGTAAAAGAGTAAACAATCTGTGAGAAGAATAAGCAAGGAAGAGATAATGGACTACGGTCTGAATGGTAACAAGACAGAAGGTACTATTACGAGTTAGAAAACGTGTACGAAATTACGAAGAGAAAGTGGATTATTATAACTGTGATTATGTTATAAACCAGGTCAGAGGAGTAACCGAAACGAAAGTAAACTACCAGTGAGAAGAATGACATGAGAGAGTAAGATGAATTAACTTATATGTAACAGGTGTATATTAT